>ML390002.1:0-81198 GCA_005239525.1 Nicotiana knightiana | reverse complement strand
CCCCCCCCCCTTCTTATTTATTTTTTATTTTTAATCAAGTGTTTGTACTTACTCAAAGTCTCTTAATAATAAAATTTAACTTCTTGCTTTCTATATCTTTGTTTATCCGGCTAATTCATATAATTCAAGTTCGGTCGGAACCCACAGTTGTGGACCTCGAAGAGTGCCTAACACCTTCTCTTCGAGGTAATTTCGAGCCCTTACCCGATCTTTGGTGACGCAATCTAGTCAAACCTGAGTCATGTGAAAAATAGGTGCCCTAACGCACCTTGAAACCATTAGGTGGTGACTCTCCTCTTTTAGTACTACCTTAAAAGAGTTGTTACATGTTGAAACCCGATTTCGCGAGAAAAAGGGGCGCGACAGCAGGGCGACTCTGCTGAGGATCTTTAGGCTCTTACCATAGTGAATTTAGCTTATACAAATTAGTCTTCTCTGATAAACGTGCTTCTGTTTTCTTTTATTTTCTGCCACATGCACATCCCGCTCCTATTTTCCTTTTATTACTTCATGCACATCCCTCCCCTATTCTCCCTTTATTTGAATTCGTAGTAATATGAAAATCCCTTCTCTTCTATGCCCTTCCTTGCTCAAATTGTCTATAACATGTGTATCCCTTTTTCTAGTCGTATTTATTTGCTCCAAGTAGCTTTTAAAACTGCTACATCATGTCTCTCCCATCCCTACTCCCTCGCTTACTTTATTACAATTCCCATATTACATGAACTAACTTCTTTTTGTTTTTCTTTCTTTTTATGTATTTTATGTTTCATCTCAATACTGCATTTATTTCTTTCACATGTTTTATCATGCCAATACTTGACAACATGTTATTTACCTTTACATAAAGCATGCTCCACATCATATTCCACTCGTGCCCAATTAATACCATAGCGGCGCTTGATCAGTGTCCGCGCTCTTCCGAAATTACCCTTTAAATTTGAAAAGGATTATTTGCGGTAAAACTAATCGATCAGCGGTGCAGTCGACAGTTTCGTTCCTTTCCCTCTCAAGTTGTCCACTTGAGGGTACCAGTCTAGAATCTTCTAGAAACCCCATTCCAATATATTGTGCATGCATTATGTTAAACCTAGTATGGGTTAGAACGTTGTCTGCGTGATAATCCGCTAAGGTAAGCCTTGTCCAAAGTCCGACATGATTTCCATACTCCCAATGGACACCATCACGATATGTGCACTATTTGGAGAAAAGATGTCGGTATGTTGATCATTAATGTGTAAATAGTCATAACTGGAGGGGGAAAGGGCTAACTCTATTTGTTTTACATAGATGAGGCATGAAGTCCCCAGGTTCGGTATGGTTCAAAACATCCCACCTTTGCTGCTTGATTTGTGGAAAAACCTCTCACCTAGTGACAAGAACCATGTGAAAAGGGTCCTCGGGAATTTACCCTCTTTATTGGACATTCAGCCAAATAATGCATTAATTGAGGTTGCCACAATGTTTTGGGATGAGAAGAGAGTTGTCTTCCATTTTGGTGACATAGAAATGACTCCTCTCTTGGAGGAAATAGGAGGATTCGCTGGGCTCCCATGGGACATTCCTGGTTTGTTGGTACCGAAAAATTGCACTCCTCGAGGTTTCCTGAAAATGATGGGTTTCAAGAAAAATGATGAGTTACTTTGTCTGAAGAAATCATACATACCCTTCTGTTACTTTATGAACGTTACTGGCATAGCAAGTCATATCGACTTCACCATGATGAACTTGCTATTACTTCTTTGGGTTGGACACACCGCTAGTTTTTTGTATTCATTGTCTATTTTTTGGGGATGTTGATTTTTCCAATGAAGGGGGAAAGGATCAACACTCGTCTAGCCATGGTCGCTAGAACTTTAGTGGAGGGAATTGAGGGACATACTTACACCATCATCCCTATGATCCTGGCTGAAATGTACCGGGATCTAGATCGCCACAAAAATGGGTATGGGCACTTCGAGGGTTGCAATTTGTTGTTGCAGGTATGGTTATAACATTTTCAAAGAGGTGAATATCCTCAAGAACTTCTGCAACGACCGTTGAATTACCACATAGCCTTCCATCATCCGAAAAGAATGACATTTATCCCTGATAGGTTTGCGCAACCTGGAAGTGTTGTGATTTGGGTGAGTTTCTTCAGCAACTTGACTGACGAAAAGGTACACTGCATGTTTAAGTGGTTCCCTAGTGGAGATTTCATTATCAGGTCAAGAGAAATCACTCATCTAGTATTGATCAGGTTAAGAGGAATATATCCTTATGCTCCTATAAGAGTAATGAGGCAAGCTGGGAAAAAGCAGGTTATACCTCGGGTTTCCAACATGGTCCAGTACAAAGAAAACTTTAAGGGAAACGCCATTCCACTCAAATTCGAGGCACATCATATGTGGAATCAAAAGGTCATTGTGGATAGAGATACCATCGAGCCAGACAGGTATCATGCCGGCCATGTGTACTTCTATCCCTCATAGTTGGTGGATGATATAGCGGGGGATGTCAAGCCGGGGATTAATCTGAAAAATAGGGTTATAGACGACACTGTTGAAGCACAAGTCAAATATAGGATGTTGCGCAAGAGGGTTTTTGATTCTGAAGCCAGACATTTGGAACAACATAAGGTGGATATAGAAGCAATCAATGAATGGAAAGAAATCTCTACTAAATCAACATAGAGGCTGGAATATTTGGAGAAAGGGTTGATGGAGCTTGAGGGGGAGATGAGGAAAAGGATCTCGGAATGTCAGAATGCAGAGGGCAATGAAAGAGGTCATCTAGCAAGGGCTTATCTGTTGTTGGACATGCGCGACCTGTGGAACCTGATTGATGGAGCCAAGAAGGCCAAGCATGGAGAAGGTCCCTCTAGGACCAAATAGATTAGGAACAATGTTTTACTGCTTTCTAGATTCACTTTAGACTTTGATTGTAATAAGGCAAATGCCATTAGTGACTTTCTCTCATTATTGTAGTTTTAGTAAAGATTTGGTTCATTTTCACATTAATGAAATGAGGCAGTTATTGGCATCAATTTTATCCAACTCTATATGTCGCTTGGTCCTACCTCGGGCATAACGAGGTCCCCCAATTTAGGACACGAATTTATAATTTTGCAATACATGTTTAAATAGCAAACATCCTTCTAATACTCCCTACTGACTTGGTTACCTTTTATTTTTATTTTCTTTTGTTTATTCTCATTCCCTAAGGTTGGTTCGTGCATACTGACATCATCAACATATCATACCAGATCCAGAGATCCTCCACCAAGCAGTCCCAAGAAAAAAGGAAAATCCAAAATGGACGATACGAGCGGTATCAGGAAAGAAATGCTAATCACGCAGAGAATGTTGAAACTTTGGATGGTTGGAGTACTCCGGCACAGAACGATTTGGTCTTACAGTTGGAACAGAAAATACTGGAGTTACAAGGGGAGCTTGAGCAGGTCCAGAACTTAGCAAACCTTTCCCTCACCCTGAACGTTCCCAACACTTACCAAAAAAATGCCCAAAGCCCAGCACCTCCCCAAAACACACAAAACCAACACTCGCAAAATCCTCACGCGCCTCATCAATATGCCATACCTCCTCAAACTCCCGATCCTCCACCAGTACCTACCCCTACACACCATCATCACCATCTGACTCAGTATCCACAAACCACCACCTATCATACTCCATAAAATGCACCACAACTTATCCCTGATCCCCAAAGCTCAACAAACGACCACCACTATACCCAGATTCCTGGAGTTCACCAAAGAAACCCCATATACGTGGAAACCTTACCCCACACCCCACAACAGACCCCGTACGCACATGAATTCACCGAGAAGGACCTGCTCATCAAGAACATGGCGAAATAACTCAAGAAGCTTACCGGCAGAGTTCAAAGTGTCGAAGGTGGTAAAGGCATCGAGGGTTTGAATTATGAAGATTTGTGTATTTAGCCAGATGTAGAACTGCTACAGGGTTACAAACCTCCTAAGTTCGAAATGTTCGATGGGACTGGTGATCTAAAGGTACATTTGAGAACGTATTGTGACAAGCTTTTAGGGGTTGGAAATGATGAAAGAATCCGCATCAAGTTGTTCATGAGGAGCCTCACTGGAGACGCCATGTCTTGTTACATCAGTCAGAACCCAAAGAAAGGGGTTAATTAGGTGAGCATGGCGCCAGAACTTATTGATTGATTCAGTTTTAATATGTAAACGCGCCATACATTTTCTACATTCAGAATCTTAAGAAGAAGCCAAAAAAACTTTTCACGAGTATGCTACTCGGTGGAGGTCTGAAGCTTCAAAAGTAAGGCCAGCACTGGAAGAAGAACAGATGAATAAGTTCTTTGTCCGAGCTCAGGATCCAAAGTACTACGAGAGACTGATGGTTATTGAAGACCATAATTTTCTAACATCATCAAATTAGGAGAAATAATAGAGGAAGGGAATAAGAGCGGAATGGTGACAAATTTCGAAGCACTCTAAGCTACAAACAAAGCCTTACAGTCAGGTGGTATCTCTAAAAAGAAAGAGGTAGGGGCAGTGATGGTGGCCCAAGGTCCAAAGTCTCCTCTCACATACCAAACACCCCTACCTACATATCAACCTTCATCTCCCAGATACCAATAACCTGCCGCCACTTACCATACTTATAACATCCAGCCAGCATATTACCATTCACCACTAGCCCAAAACTACAAAAAAACCTAGACCAAATTTTGACCGCAAACCACCCAGACAATACACCCCAATTGTTGAACCCATAGATCAACTGTACGAGAGACTGAAGGTTGCTGGTTATGTCACTCCCATTTCGTTGTTGCTATGGAGAATTCCTCCCAGTGGATTAATCAAAATAAAGACATGTGCCTACCACTCAAGCATGAAGGGTCATACTATTGATGAATTTCGCATTTTGAAGGATAAGATTCTGACATTGATTGACACCAAAGTTATACAGGCAAAAGAGGTTGCACCTAATGTCCGTAACAATCCTCTCCCGAATCACAGGGGCGAGGGAGTAAATCTTATAGAAACCGATGAAGAATGGGATCCGTATGGTTCAATTAGACTCATTCGTGAAGGGGATAAGCCTAAAATACCTCCAGTTACTCTCACACCTATCGTGGTACAGATTCAGGAACCGATTGAAGTCAAGATAGCCGCACCAACTCCGTTAGAGGTTGAAGTTAAAATGCCCTCAGTCGTGCCAACTCCGTTTGTGGTTGAAGCGACCATACCCTTCACCATGACGGTAGCACCTACACCGTCCTTTAAGTATAATGTTATACCCTGAGACTATGCTGCGGAAGCGAGAAGGAAAGAAAAAGCGAAAATGGAGGAAATAGGTGCAACACAAGGCATGACTAGAACTTGTAGGGTTTATACGCCCGAACATTTGGGAGGAACAAGCAAAGAAGCCGCTCCTAATTCGCCTTTCATTGAGAACGGCCCAGACGATCTTTTGAGAAAGGTGCAGGCAATAGAATATTCTGTGGTTGATCATCTGAACAAAACCCCTGCTCAAATATCCATTTTGTCACTGCTACAGAACTCTGAGGCGCATAGGAATGCCTTGATGAAAGTGTTAAATGAAGCCTATGTACCCAATAACATTACCAGTGGGGAGATGGCCAATATGGTAGGTCAAGTGTTGTAAAGCCACAAGATCACTTTTCACAAAAATGAACTGCCGCCGGAAGGACTAAGTCATAACAGGGCATTGCATATCACAGTGTAGCGTGAGGAAAAATTCATTGCCAGGGTTCTGATAGACGGGGGATCAAATCTCAACATCTGTCCATTAACTACTTTGAAGAGATTAGGTAAGGTTCTACATGAGATACGAGCGGGGAGTATGAACACGAAAGCATTCGATGGGTCCCAAAGGGCCACGATTAGGGAGACCAACCTCTGTTTACAGATGGGCCCGACCTGGTTTGATGTTGATTTCAAGTGTTAGACATATCCGCCACATACAATCTGTTGTTGGGACGACCTTGGATACATGTTGCTGGGGCCGTAGCTTCTACTCTACATCAGGCCATGAAGTTCGAATGGGACCATCAGGAAGTAATAATCCGTGGGGATGAAAGTAATCCTATTTACACCAATCAAACTATTCCGGTTGTCGAGAATAGAAGGAAGTTGGGTGGAGAAACATACCATCGCATCGAGCATGTCAACGCAATTGAGAAAGATAAATGGTGGAGCAGCAAGATAGAAAGCATATTGGCATGTACAGGGTATGAACCTAGTAAGGGTCTCGATAAGAATCTCCAAGGTATCACTAAACCAATACAACCAAAGCGTCACAGCACAACCTTTGGGCTTGGATATACGTACACCTGGCACGAGTATGACAATTGGTCGCCACCATGGCGTGGTCCTTATTACCCTCGTGAGCAGCCTAAATCGCATTTGAACCAGTCATTTCATCAAGTCGGCATGATGTGGGGATCTGAATAAGACGAAATTCTAGCTGGCATAAGGAATCTGTTCTTGGAAGATGACAACTTGGAAATAGTTGAGGAGGAGGAGGAGGAGGAAGGCCTCGTCATTCAGACAGTAGAGAAGGGAGTTGTTCTCAGGAATTGGACTGCTAAACCATCAAGGGCCCGTCGAGTTCCAGGATAGCCTAGCCATTAGCATCATTTACTTTGAAAATAATTTTATGGGCATTTAAGACATTTTTCAGTATTTTGTTTTAACCGTTTTGTTTCGAAATAATTGTTCGAATAATTAAACTGTGTTTATTTGAAGTTTTAATATTTATCAATGGTTTTTTGTTTTAGTTTTTATTAGTATCCTTTACATTTTTCTTACTACATCGTTATTATAACTTATCCTGATAAACCCACGACTGTGACATATAATGAGACAACGCAACATAAGGATAGTGAATCAGAGGAACTAGAAGAGGATTTAATACTTGAGGAAATTGTTAGAGAAGTGGAAAATTTTGATAACAAGCCTAAGTCCAATTTAGATGAGACTGAAATAGTTAATTTGGGAGATTCTGAAACAGTCAAGGAAACTCGTGTGAGCATTCATCTGTCGCCGGCAGAGAAAGAAGAATACATCCATCTCTTGAAGGAATATGAGGATATGTTCGCATGTTCCAATAAAGATATGACCGGTTTGAGCACGTCTATAGTGGCTCATAAGTTACAGACCAACCCTATGTGTTCGCCTGTAAAGCAGAAGCTCAAAAAGTTCAAGCCAGATATGAGTCTGAAAATAAAAGAGGAAGTCACCAAGCAGGTCAAAGCTAAGGTTCTCAGAGTGGTTGAATATCCAACCTGGTTGGTTAACATTGTGCCAGTTCCGAAGAAGGATGGGAAAGTCAGAGTATGTGTCGACTATCGGGATTTAAACAGAGCAAGTCCCCAAGATGATTTTTCGTTGCCCAAATACACATACTGATCGACAACTATGCCAAGCATGAACTCCAGTTTTTTGTAGATTGCTTCGCGGGATATCAATAGATCTGGATGGATGAAGAGGATGCTGAGAAGACAACATTTATCACGCAATGGGGAGTATATTGCTACAAAATGATGTCATTTGGTCTAAAGAATGCTGGAGCCACTTATATGAGGTCCATGACAACCATTTTCCACGACATGATACACAAAGAGATAGAAGTGTACGTGGACAACGTCATCATCAAATCCAAGAAGGGTAAAAATCACAAAGCAGACTTGAGTAAATTCTTTGATTGGTTTCGAAGGTATAATTTGAAACTGAATCCCGCAAAATGTGCTTTTCGGGTCCCTACTAGAAAGTTGTTAGGGTTCATCGTCAGCCACCGAGGAATTGAGTTAGACCCGTCAAAGGTCAAGGCTATCCAAGATTTTCCACCTCCAAAGAACAAGAAAGGTGTGATGAGTTTCTTAGGGCGTCTCAACTACATCAGCCGTTTCATAGCGCAATCAATTGTGATATATGAACCAATTTTCAAATGTTGAAAAAGGATGCCGCAACAAGTTTGACTGAGGATCATTAGAAAGATTTTGACAAAATCAAGGAATAATTGTCCACTCCACCAGTTCTGGTCCCGCCGAAACCTGGGAGACCTATGCTACTCTATCTATCTGTAATAGATGGGACTTTCGGTTGTGTCTTGGAAAAACATGACAAGACATGAAGGAAAGAACAGGCCATATACTATCTAAGTAAAAAGTTCACACCCTACGAAGCACGATATTATTTTGTTAAACGCACCTGTTGTGCTATGACATGGATAGATCAAAAGTTGAGGCACTACTTCTGTGCCTACACCACATATCTCATATCAAGGATGGATCCCCTCAAATACATTTTCCAGAAACCCATGCCTACGGGGAAATTGGAAAAATGGCAGATACTATGGAGTGAATTTGACATTGTCTATGTAACTCAGAAAGAGGTCAAGGGACAGGCATTAGCGGATCATCTAGCAGAAAATCTTTTAGGAGGAGAATACGAACTGCTGAAAATGTATTTTCCGGATGAAGAAGTATCATTTGTAGGGGAAGATATCACCAAAACCAACGACGGTTGGAGAATGTTCTTCAATGGGGCTGCAAATTTCAAAGGAGTGGGTATTGGAGCAGTTTTGGTATGAGAGACAGGACAACACTATCCGGTATCCGCAAAACTCAGATTTTCGTGTACCAACAATATGGCGGAATATGAGGGTTGCATCTTGGGGCTCAAGTTGGCCATTGACATGAACATTCAGGAATTGCTGGTAATTAGTGATTCAGACCTTTTAGTGCATCACGTTCTAGGAGAATAGGCTACAAAGAATACAAAAATATTGTCGTATTTGTACTATGTGCAAGAACTAATGAAGATATTCACAAATATAGAGTTCAAACATGTCCCGAGAATCCAGAATGAGTTCGTAGATGCGTTGGCCACTCTATCTTCCATGATACAACACCCAGACAAGAATTTCATCGTTCCTATTCCAGTTGGGATCCATAATCAGCCTGCTTATTGTGCTCATGTTGAAGAAGAAACTGATGGGAATCAGTGGTTCCATGACATCAAAGAATACTTCGCAAAGGGAGAGAACCCGTAGCATGAAAATCATACTCAGAAATGCACACTCCGAAGATTGTCCAACCATTTCTTCCAAAGTGGAGGAATTCTGTACAGAAGGACTCCATATCTGGGATTATTACTGTGTGTTGACTCCAAGTAAGCATCCAAATTGCTCAAAGAGATACATGCCGGAACTTGTGGACCGCACATGAATGGTTTTGTTTTATCCAAGAAGCTATTAAGAGCAGGATATTTTTGGATGACTATGGAAACGGACTGCATCAGGTATGTACAAAGGTGTTATCAATTCCAACTACATGCGGATATGATATGAGTGCCGCCTAATGAACTCAACACAACAAGTTCACCTTGGCCTTTCTTCGCTTGGGGGATGGATGCCATCGGTCCAATCGAACTCGCCACTTCAAATGGACACAGGTTCATTTTAGTGGCCATAGACTATTTCACAAAATGGGTTGAAACTGCATCTTACAAAGTTGTAACTAAGAAAGTTGTCGCAAATTTTGTTAGGGATCGTATTGTTTGCCGATTCGGGGTGCCGGAATCCATCATCACTGACAACGCTGCCAACCTTAACAGTGATCTAATGAAATCTATGTGTGAAACCTTCAAGATCAAGCATAAGAATTCCACAACATACAGACCTCAAATAAATGGAGCTGTGGAAGCCGCCAACGAGAACATCAAGAAAATATTGAGGAGGATGGTAGATAATCACAAACAATGGCATGAGAAATTACCATTTGCCTTATTAGGATATCGTACCACGGTTCGCACATCAATCGGGGGTACTCCTTACTAGCTGGTCTATGGTACTAGGGTCTCATTCCTACCGAAGTCGAATTTCCTTCTTTGAGAATCATACAAGAGGCTGAACTCAGTGATGCAGAATGGATATGAAGTCACTATGAACAACTAGCTCTCATTGACGGGAAAAGAATGAATGCGGTATTCCAAGGTTAACTTCACCAGAACAGAATGTCCAAATCTTTCAATAAAAGGGTTAGGCCTAGACAATTCACACCGGGGCAGCTGGTGCTGAAGCAGATCTTCCCGCATCAAGATGAAGCCAAAGGGAAATTTTCACCCAATTGGCAAGGACATTACATGGTTCATAGATTACTAACAGAAGGACCACTCATACTTGCAGAAACGGACGGGGAAGTTTGGCCAAAACCTATCAACTCAGATGCAGTCAAAAGATACTATGTTTAGATTGTTTATATTTCTTCATATGATGTAACTGAACTACGCTTGACCTGATTCATGTTTAAGAGGGGATACGTAGGCAGCCCTGTGGGTTCGGTCACATCCCAATAAAATCTTCATTTTTACCATGGTCAGAAACTGGGGCAGAATTTTGAGGACTAGGGCAGAATTTTGAGGAAGGCCCTCAAAATTCTATAGCAAAGAGGTCTCAATGTCTCTGAAATATGTCATAATCATTGGTTTATCTAACTTACTTGATATTGCACACTACTATATTTTAAATAACTACATTCACCAAATGCACGCATATTTTTTGAAACTTTATTTTTATAAACAGCCAGATGCTGCCCAGGGTAACTCGAATAGGATCTCAAAACAGGAACAAAAGCAAAGCGAGAAGGCGAAAGCACGGACCAACCTTCCCCGCAAAACCTACAATTTTTCTTTTGATGCAGGCACAATGAACATTCGCAAAAACGTACACACATCAAAATTAATATCTTTGCAACGACAAAGTTTCCAAACGCAAACACATCTCCAGCTAAGAAATAATCTACTATCACTCATTGTCTTTCTTGCATAAGGTTAAGCATTGCCTCCCTAATTGCATAAGGCTAAGAATTGCCTTTCTTTGCATGAGACTAAGCATTGTCTCCTAATTGCATGAGACTAAGCACTACCTCTTCTTCTTGCATAAGGCTAAGCATTGCCTCCCTAATTGCATAAGGCTAAACATTGCCTTTCTTTGCATGAGACTAAGCATTGTCTCCTCTTCTTGCATGAGGCTAAGCATTGCCTCCCTAATTGCATAAGGCTAAGCTCGTCCTTTCTTTGCATTGAGACTAAGCATTGTATCCTCTTCTTGCATGAGGCTAAGCATTGCCTCCCTAATTGCATAAGGCTAAGCTCTGCCTTTCCCTGCATGAGACTAAGCATTGTCTCCTAATTGCATGAGACTAAGCACTGTCTCCTCTTCTCGCATGAGGCTAAACATTGCCTCCCTAATTGCATAAGGGTAAACTCAACCTTTTCTTGCATCGAGACTAAGAATCGTCTCCTCTTCTTGCATGAGGATAAGCACAGCCTCCTCAACCGCCTGTCCTTATATGACCAAATGCTATCTCCATTATGCTATTCAAAACCTAGCACTAATTTCTATTCGCTCGGGGCTAAGCACTACCCCAATCATACACAAGACTAAGCTCTGTCTTGTTTTGCTTCGCATACCACCGAGCATCATATATTTGCATATCATGGGCTAAAACATCGCCATTTTGTCCAAAGGCGTCATTGTCCGAAGGCATCATCCTCATAGTCGGAAGACACCATTCCATGGCATGTGGATCTCTCAATATTGCACATCATTATTCAAAGGCGTCATGGTTCAAAGGCACCATTTTCGTGGCCCGAGGACAACATTTCATGGCCTACGAATCCCTTATCACATGATTCATGACCCCGGGACGTCATGGTCTGAGGACATCATCCGCACTGTCCAAAGACAACTTTCATGGTCCAAAGTATGTTTAAATTCTCGCAATAATCCATATATATTTGAATGCATTGCGTTTTAAGTTTTGCAAGTAATCCAGGAAGTAACCGTTCTCCTAACAGGAGCAATCTTCGCTTCGGTTTCCGTTCAACGTTCACATCCTGAAATTATTTCGAACGCGGCCAACCACCACCCGTTACCCACTTTCACTTGATAATCGTTCAAATGCTCATTTTGAAATACATCCATAACTTTTCGGATTCACATTCATGATTTCTTTCAAATTCATTCACTTGATATTGCCCTACCCAAAAGAACCCTTACCAAAACATACGACCATTCCTATAACAATTTTGTTGTTTCCGTTCACCGATGGATCCAGAACTACACATGGCATGATTCCCTAATACCATGGATATGTAGGCAACTCAGGAACTAGGGCTCAGCCTCCATTTTTCAAATCACCCCATTCGGTCAAAATCGGTCATTATTTCTTTACCCGGCAACTCTCTCATCATTCCCGGGTAAAGAGGGGTAGCTGTTGATACCCAATTTTTCCCTCATATTTTCAAAAATACATATATACTAAAAATAGCATATTTTCATCGTTATTTAGTTTACAAATCTATACAAGCATTTTCTATAATTTTCCATAATTTTTAGAGCTTTATATTAATTTTCATAATTTAACTATATAAATATCTAATAATTATCCTTTAAATTGTTTTTTGATGACTTAATTACCCAAAATTATTATTTGCATCCATAATACATGCTTCAAACATTTTATTCTATTTTTATAATTGCACTAGCAATTTTTTAAGCTATTTATCTAATTTTGCAATAATGGCCTATATCCGTGCATAAAGGCTCTTATTTCTATATTATTTATGTCAAAATGGCATATTTATATTTTTATAAAACAAAGTTATTATTTTGAGTATTTCAGTGCATAAATAATATTTTCATTCATTTATTATGCATTTTTTATAAATTATTTTCATAAATTTTGGGGTATTTAAATAATAGCCTAAATTCTTACCTATTTTCGGACCTAAAACTACCCATACCTCAGCCCAATTACCCCAAACGTTAGCCAAATCCTCAGATCCCAAAACCAAATAACCCACTAACCCCAACCCGGTCGGTACCCGTTTTAAACAACTCGCCCCAGCCTTTTTAATCATGGTCATTCCCTTTAATTAACCTAACCCCTAACCCTAACCCTAACCCTAACCCTAACCCTCATTACCCCTTTCGCGCTGCCTCTGTATCCTCTCATCTCCCTTCTCCTTCCTTAAAAAACCCTAGCTGCCTCCCTCAACTTCTCCATATCCGAGTAAATCATGGACTCCCTCTGTGATTTACTTGCCTTTTATGTGTTACCTCATTATTGTCTGCAAGATTATGATGTTATACGGTACTTGCCCCAATTTTGGAAAGTACCAGTACCCAAACTGGATTCCACCGCCTTCAATCTTTTAGATTTAGACGATATTTCGTCTATATGGTCTGATTCAGTGAGATCTTCGACTATCTATGCTTTCTTTTTGAACTAGGGTTTGAATTTTTACCTTGTTCCTTACTGATTCTTGATTGATACTTTTCCTTTTCCATGTTTGACTATTCTTTTTTCCTTGTTTTTTTTTAATCTACCATGTTTCCCTATTCTCTGTTTTATTTTGCCCTAAATTTGACTCTAAATGATTTTTTGTATGATATTTTCCTTATTCTCTGTTTAATCTTATGTATTCTTACTTTAATATTTTTTGTGTGATAATTGTTATTCCCTGTTGATTTACTGAATCCCTTTGTTTTATGCTCTAAAAAACTGATTCTAGTTTATTCTAGTATTTCTTTCCTTATTTGTGTTTGAATAGTTTATTTTCCAGGTTTACTTGTTCGATTTCTACACTATATAAACCCCTCTCATGAAACCCTTAGGGAGAGATTTCTGAACCCTAATTCCGGCTATTATCTTTCACTACTCTCTCACTCACCCACTGTTACCCTCAAACTCCCTGAAATTATTGAATAGCCTCCTCTAGTGCAAGCACTGCTTGGAGCCCATTCTCGAGGCTCTTGTGAACTCTGAAGCATCGGGGATTTGGGGTTTTTTCTCTTACACTCTGAACTCTTTTAATTCTGCTACGGGTTAGTGTTTAAACCCTCATAATGTTTAATTTCTTTCCTTCTTTCTGCACATGTATCTGAACTTTGGTTGTACTATGATGGTGTCTGACTTTGATGTCATTCTGTGTTAATTAATGCATGAGAATAGTCTACTATTCATGTCATGCTTCACTATAACTTGTGTCGCACCCCCCTTTATTAAGGTAGTTCTAGACTGATCTATGTTGCTTAAAATGAGAAAAATCTAGGCGACAAACAAAACTCAGATAGGATTATAATGTAAGGAGCAAATAAGGGCTCATGTTAACCTCCACAAGTAACAACAAATGCACGCAGTTCAATCAACAAATTTCATTAATTTAGGATCCTATAGGCAGGATATCTAGATGGGCATAAACAAAATGTAAGAAACCAGTTTATTAAAATGAGCATTGGGACCTACTAGCTTGCCTACTGATTTATTAAGCTTTAATCTGGGCACACTTCAGGCAGCAAGATGTCACAGTTTTAGGCCCATAATACTTAGAAACCCTACAGGTTTGCCTAAGTGATAACCAGAGCAGAATCCTATAGGCATGGCATCTACAATTGTTAATTATAGACCTACAACATGGTTTCTGAGCGAGTAACTGATTTTAACTCATGAAAATGTATTTTATCTCTTTAGATCCTATAGGCATGCTTTCTAATTTGCAGAATTAATTAACTCCTATAGGCATGATTTCTAAGTGTTGAAACTGATTTGTTTATTTCCTATAGACATGGTATCTAAATTGAAGAAAATTGATTTTTATATCTCCTATAGGCCCGATATCTAAGTTGAAACTGATTTTTAATCCCTATAGGCATGAATTCTATTAATCACATGTGGGAAAAATTTTAGACCATTTACCAGGAAAGTATTAATTCATACAAATATGATCATATATACATTATCACTAATGCACGTTGAGATTGGAAATTTGTGTAGATCCTATGAGCATGGATTCTGATGCAGAATTAACAAAAGACTTGTAGGCAGTGTCCCTAATATTTCGAAAAACATGAAGATTCAGAGCCACAAACAATCAGAAAAACATCCTATAAGCAGGATCTCAAAATGAACAATAACATGCACATAAGGAACAAACACAATAGACTTATAGGCAGGATTTCTACCCGAGGTTTTTAACAAAGATATAAAAACCACCCCAGCTTTTACTAATAATCCCAGATCTGTTTATTACACAGATAATTACATTATTACAACCCAATAATGAATAAATTACACAGCAAAATCCATTATACTATAGGGAGCCTTCATAGGCCTAATATTAACTTGGAAACCAGGCCTTCAGGCAAAGCAAGTCTGAAGTGTACAGGAGGATCCATCCATGGCACATAGAATTAGGTTCCTAGTGTGTCAAAGTTACCAAGGGTCTCAGGGACCCCGGGCAATGCTCACACCAGGACCACACTTAAAGAAACAGTTCATAAAAGATTAGAAGACCAACCCCAATGTGTCAGAGTTGGGAGGAGCCTCAAGGACCCTAGGCAGTAATCACACTGGGGGTGGTAGGAACATAAACAACTAAGAGTATAAGTTTCAAAACCAGTATATAAAGGGTAGGGGCAGTTTTAGAAAACAATTTGGTTTTCATAAGCAAACAGATTCAAATTACACGGTTGCAAACAAAGCTGCACCAGGAAATAAATAGAATCCATATTCAGCAAATAGTCTAAGTAGATTGGTATTTATTCAAACTAGATACTCATACCAGTATTTAAAGTAATCACAAAAGAGAAAGTATACTTGAACTAACAGATAGAATTAGTCACATATTACATGCTTTGGAGAACAGGGAACATACAACTGATTATACAGGGTTTCACATTATTGGAGATAACCTAGTTAGCATTATCACTAAGTGAAATCATGTGGTCATATAGAAAACAGAAACATACTGAGGTTTTGAAATAAACTAACTAAATAAACACATAGAACAGAAACAGGATGACAAGAGTTAAATCATACCAGTTAAGAAGAAAGCAAACAGGAATGTAACAGCGATTGAATCCAGAGAGTCCAGCCTTGGTTTTAAGTCGGCCAGACAGTGCAGCAAATCAGAATAACAGAAAGAGAGAACTTGAGTTTTTTTAGAGAACAGAAAGTTTAAGAGTTTCGGTGAGGAGGTTGTAAACGTGTGTGTGAGTCTGAGTGTCAACGTGTGTGTCTAAGTCTCAGTGTATAAAATCAGGACAAGGGAAAGGCTTTTTATAGCATACAATAAAGTAAAACCAAATAAGGTAAGGTATGCAAAATCAATCAATCAATCAATTAGGGTTAACAGGAATCAATTAACAGTAAGTACTACTTAAATTAAGGAGAGTCTTTCATGGAATAAATCAGCAGACAAGATTGAGGGCTAAATAAGGTAAGCAGTAACTCTAGAAATCAAATATAGGTCAGTTCTAATTATCAAAGCACATAAATCAAGCCAGTAAAAGGAATGAAGGAAAGTAGTACCAATTATTAATCACACATAAGGAAAGAATCTAACAAGGAAATATCAGTATTAAGGAAAACACAGTTTCAAAATCCTAATCAGGCCAGTAGATCAATTAATCATTTTAATTGACATAGCTAAGGTAAAAGGGCAAAATATTATAACAAATAGTCGAGTAATTGAGAACCCTAAGCATATTAAAACATAGAGATGAAACTCAAGTAAAATCAGTCAAAAAAGAAAAGAAGAAAACCAGAGTTGGAAAATACTTAAACGTTTAAAATACTTTTGCAGAAACCCTATTAGAAATCAAAACCCTATCTTTAGGGAAAAGTGAAATCGGTTGACAATAATAGTAAAAACAAAAGAATCTTAAAGGAAAAATATCAAACAAACCCAAAACACTTCATATCTAAAGAGCTGATTTAGCCAGAAATAGTTACGTTTATGAAAAAAAAAAATAGACAGAAATGAGTCAAATCTGGTTTGAACCGGAGATTCGAAGTCGTAAAACATGAAAATAGTATTATTCACAGACATCGGAGTGAATACGGAGGGATTAGTCGAGAAATGAGAGACCTTGAACCAAATCTGGTTCGAATCCCTTGAGATTATCCTCAAGTAACATGAGAATCACAACACCAGTAAAGATATGAGGTCGGATAAGGCCCGAGATTGAAGAAAAAACCCATGAATCGAGGGGGTTTTGGTGACAGCGGATTAGGGTTAGGAGGGGGGTGAGAGAGAAAAGAGGGAAGAAAGGGATTCAAAGGCAGCGGGTTTGTGAAAATGGAGTAGGGTTAGGATTAGGGGTGTAACTAAAAAAGGAAAGGGGTTTCTGGAACGTTGATCTTCAAAGATCAACGACCAGGATTGGCTCTTAGGTTGGAGCGGGTTATAAGAATTAGGTATTGGGTTTGGGTTACGGGTAATAGGTAATGGGTAATGGGTTATTGGGCTAGGGTACTTATTGGGCTAAGGTCCGAAAACTTAATAAAAGAGGCTATATGTTAAATACCCATTTAATTTAATACAAATAATTTATAAAAATAGTAAATAAGTGATGAAAAATGCTATTTGTGCATGAAAATGATTTAAAATAATTACTTAATATTATAAAAATATGAAAGTCCTTTTCGTGTAAAAAAATAATATTATTATGCATACATAGGCTATTATTGCAAAGTTATTGCAATTATAACCTAAAGATGTAAATGTAATTATGCATAAAATAATTAAAGCTTAATATAAATATAAAATGATAAAATTAAGAAATAAAATTATTATAAATCATTCGTGATGCAATTAGTAATTATTTAGATAATAAAATGATGAAATAAATTAATTTAAAATCCTTTAAAATTATGAAAAATACTCATTGATGCTCATGGATTATTTTGAAAATATATATGCATTTTGAAAATATATATGGGAAAAATTGGGTATCAACAGCTTCCCCTCTTTACCCGAAAAGGATGAAAGAGTTGTCGGGTAAAGATATGATGGCCAATTTTGACCGAATAGAGTGATTTGAGAGATATAGGCCGCACTCTGGTTTCCGAGATGCCTACATATCCCTGTTTTTACAAGAATCCGGTCGCGTGTAGTTCTGGATCCACCGGTGAAATGATGAAGCTATCACAAGGACGGACACAAGGTTTCGAGTAGGTAAAACGGTTATGGTGAGCGGTCAGGTTTGAAATAGTCTGAGGGAACGGGAGCGGGATTGCTCCTGTTGGGATAACAGTTACTCACTGGGTCACCTGCAAGTCAAAAGATGTACTGTAAGCATATACGTATAACTTTGCGTAAATTTAGACATGATGCAAATTCCCTTCAGACCATGAAAATTGTCTTTGGACGGTTGAGGATGACGTCCTTAGACCATGACGTCCTGGGCCATGACTTGTGGGTAAGGGATTCGCAGGCCATGAAATGAGGTTCTCGGGCCATGAAAATGGTGCCTCCGAACCATGACGCCTTTGAATAATAATGTGCAAGTTTAAGAAATCCTCAGGCCATCGCATGATGTCTTCCGGATATGAGGATGGTGCCTTCATACTATGACGCCTTCGGATAAGTTGGCTATATTTCAGCCCATGAGGTGCAGAGACATGATGCTAGAAGCGATAAGACAGGGCTTAGTCTTGTATGAAGTTTAGGGCAGATCTTAGCCCGAGAGAAGAGAACAATGCAAGAGAGACAGTGCTTGGTCTCGCGCGAGATTCGGGACAATGCTTAGTCCCATGCAAAGAGAAGGCAGTGCTTAGCCTTATGCAAATAGGGAGGCAGGGCTTAGCCTCATGCAATATTCGGGACAGTTCTTAGTCCCATGCAAATAGAAGGCAGTGCTTAGCCTTATACAAGTAGAGAGGCAGGGCTTAGCCTCATGAAAGATTCTGGACAGGGATTAGTCCCATGCAAATAGAAGGCAGTGCTTAGCCTTATGCAAGTAGAGAGGCAGGGCTTAGCCTCATGAAAGATTCGGGATAGGACTTAGTCCCATGCAAATAGAAGGCAGTGCTTATCCTTATGCAAGTAGAGAGGCAGGGCTTAGCCTCATGCAAGATTCGGGACAGGGCTTAGTCCCATGAAAATAGAAGGCAGTGCTTAGCCTTATGCGAGTAGAGAGGTAGGGCTTATCCTCTTGCAAGATTCGGGATAGGGCTTAGTCCCATGCAAGATTCGGGATAGGGCTTAGTCCCATGAAGAAGCATAAAATGGTTTATATATAGTATCTTTTGCCTGCATCTGAATTGATAGGCTTTGGCCAGATTTCTCCGTCCATCTCTGCGAGTATAAGTGCTCCTCCTGTCAATACTCTGTGAACCATATACGGGCCTTGCCAGTTGGGTGAGAATTTCCCTTTGGCCTCATCTTGATGTGGAAAGATCCGTTTCAACACCAGTTGCGTCGGTGTGAACCGTCTTGTCTTGAATTTCCTGAGTTTCTGCTTCACTGACGGACACATTGGATTTGTAGGTAACTTGTGATCCACTATGGATATGCTCAACCCTGTCATATCATCGTATGACCATGCAAAGATATCCTTATATTCTTTCAGGAATCGAGTGTATTTTTCTTTCTGTGACGGTGACAAATGGATGCTTATGCGGTTTTCCTTGACGGTTTCGGAGTCTCACAAGTTGACTATCTTGGTCTCGTCCAGGTTGGACTTGGGATTGTTTCTCAAATTTCTCCACTTCTATGACAATTTCCTCAGGTATTACATCATCTTCTTCTATTTCCGTTGAGTCACTGTCCTTCTGTTGCGTCGTCTCATTAAAAGTCACAGTCATTGGTTCATCAAGATAAGAAACAGTATTGTTGTAGGGATAAAGATACGAAAGAAGAATAGTAATAATAAAACATCAAGCCATTTAGAATGTCAAACAAAATGATTTCAAATAAATGTTTTTCGAAACAGATAATTAAAAATATTATTTAAAACAAAATTCCATAGAGGAAATCATTTTCAAAAGTAAACAATACTATCAGCATTGCTACCCCGAGATTCGTCGGGCCCTTGATGGTTTAGCGGTCCAGTTCTTGAGAGATGCTCCCTTTTCCACTGTCTGGATAGTGAGGCCGTCTTCCTCCTCCTCCTCAACTATTACACAACAATCCATATCATCGTCTTCCAAGAACAAATTCCTCAACGCTGCCAAGGCTTCTTCTTCCTCTGACCCCCATATTGTATCGGCCTGATGGAAGGTCTGATTCAAGTGCGGCACGGGTTTCTCAAGAGGATAGTATGGACCACACCATGGTGGCGAAAAATTCCAATATTCCTGCCAGGTATACTGATATCTGAGAACGAAGGTTGTGCCATGGAGCTTCAATTGTACTGGTTTGGAGATACCTTAAAGCTTTTTACCAATCTCCTTACTAGGTTCATACCCTGCTCATGCCAGTATGCTCTCTATTTTTCTACTCCACCATTTATCCTTCTCAATCGCATTAACACGCTCGATGCGATGGTAGGTTTCTCCACCTAACTTCCTTCTCTTTTCTACCACCGGAACATTCTAACTGGTATAATTGGGGTTGCTCCCATCTCCATGGATGATCACTTCTTAATGGTTCCATTAAAATTTTACCGCTTGGTGCAAAGTAGATGCGACAGCTCCAGCAACATGTATCCAAGACCATCCCAGCAGTAGATTGTAGGAGGCGGATATGTCTAGTACCTGGAATTCAACATCGAACCAGGTGGGACCCATTTGCAAGTGAGGTTGGTTTCTCCAATCGTGGCTCTTTGTGACCCATCGAATGCTTTGACATTCATAGATCCTGCTCGTATTTTATGTAGGACCTTTCCCAACATCTTCAGCGTTTTCAATGGGCAAATATTGAGGTTGGATCCTCCATCTATCAAAACTCCGGCAATGAACTTATCTTCACATTGCACTATGATGTGCAGTGCCCTGTTGTGACTTAACCCTTCAGGTGGCAACTCGTCCTCATGGAAAGTGATCTTGTGGCTTTATAGCACTTGCCCCACCATATTGGCCATTTCTCCGCTAGTGATGTTGTTTGGCACATATGCTTCATTCAATACCCTCATCAGAGCATTCCTGTGTGCCTTAGAATTTTGCAGCAATGACAGGATAGTTATTTGGGGGAGAGTCTTTTTCAGATGATTGACGATAGAGTACTCCCTTTCATGTACCTTCCTCCAGAGTTCATCTGGACCAGCCTCAACAACGGGCGATTTACTGGGAGCTTGCTTACTGGCTTCTCCCAAATGTTCAAGTGTATAAACCCTTCCTGTTCTACTCATTCCTTGTGCAGCACAGGTTTCTTCCATCTTCGACCTTCCTTTTCTTCTAGCCTCGGCCACATAATCCCAAGGTACAGCATTGGAACTGAAGGGTGTTGTGGATGCCACCGTTACAGTGAAAGGTGTGGCCACATCCACCTTAAATGGAGTGAGTTTTGCTACAGGTGGGGTTACTTATACTTCAAAAGGAACCGATACGGCTACATCGACTTCAACTGGTGGCTGCACCTGCACCACAATGAGATTGAGCATGACTGCAGGTTTCTTAGGATCATCACCTTCTCGAATAAGCCCAATTGATCCCTCGGGATCCCATTCTTCATCAATTTCTATCACATTGACCCCTTCATCCCTATGATCTGGGAGGGGATTATTGCGGACATTAGGTGCAATTTCCTTTGCCTTTATGACCTTATTATCAATCAGTGTTTGGATCTTGTCTTTCAAGGTGCAGCACTCGTCAACAGTGTGTCCCTTCATACTGGAATAGAACACACAGGTCTTGTTTGGATTGACCCATTGAGATGAATTCTCCATTGCCACAGCGGGAATAGGGTTGACATAACCAGCAGTTTTCAATCTCTCATACAGTTGGTCGATGGGTTCAGCAATGGCGGTGTATTGTCTGGGTGGCTTGCGGTCAAAATTAGGCCTGGGTTTTTGGTAGTTTAGACGATTTGGAGGTGACTGGTAATAGGATGGTTAGGAATTATAGGTATGGTAGGCGGTAGCAGGTTGGGAATATCTGGGAGGTGATGGTTGGTATGTGGGTGGAGGTGTTTGGATTACAAATGGAGCTTTTGGCCTTGGGCAACCATTACTGTTCCTACTTATTTCTTCTTTGATATGCCACCTGATTGTAGTGCTTTATTCGTGGTCTGCAGTGCCTCGAAATTTGTCACCATTCCACTTTTGGTACCTTCCTTGATCCTTTCTCCGAGCTTGATGATATCGGAGAACTTGTGATTCTCTATTACCATTAACCTTTCGTAATATTGTGGATCCTGAGCCCTGACAAAGAACTTGTTCATCTACTCTTCATCCAATATAGTCCTGACCTTCACTGCTTCTGACCTCCAACGAGTAGCATACTCGCGAAAAGTCTCAGTGGGCTTCTTCTTGAGATTCTGGATATAGAAGATGTCTGGTTCATTTTCAGTGTTGAATCTGAATCTATCCATGAAATCCAATGCCATGCTTACCTAATTAGCCCATTTATTGGGATTTTGACTTATGTACCAAGATAGGGAATATCCAGTGAGGCTTCTCATGAATAGCTTAATGTGAATCCTTTCGTCCTTTCCAACCCCCACGAGCTTGTCACAGTTAGTTCTCAAAACTTTGGGTCACCCGTTCCGTCGAACGTTTCGAACTTAGGAGGTTTGTAACCCTCCGGCAGTTCCACATCTGCTTGAATGCACAAATCCTCATAATTCAAACCTTCGATTCCTTTATCTTCTTCAACACCCTGAACTTGGATTGTGAGTTTTGTGAGCTCCTCCACCATGTTCTTAATGAGCAGGTCCTTCTCCGTGGATTCTGGTGTATATGAGATTAGTTGAGTAGAGTGGGGTAAGGTTTCCACGTATATGGAATTGTTTTGGTGAAGGCCATGAGTTTGGGTATAGTGGTGATCATTGGTTGAATTTTGGGGATCGGGGATAGGCTTTGGGGTATTATGAGGAGTGTGGTAAATGGTTTGCGAATATTGAGTCGGAAGATGTTGATATTAATGAGGGGTTGTATATTAGTGGGGTACGGGAGGATTCTACGGGCGTTGGTTGGGTGTATTCTGGGGAGGTGCCGGGTTTTGGGTATTTGGATGGTTGATATCTGGGAAGTTTAGTGTGAGGGGGAGGTTTGCCAAGTTACGGACCTGCTCAATCTCATTTTGTAGTTCGATTATTTTCTTTTCAAGCCGCAAAACCAAGTCATTTGGTGTCGGAGTACTCCGACCATCAGAAGTTTCCACATTCTCAGCATGTGCGGTGTTGTCGCCACTTATATTATCCATCTTAGCTTTCCCTTTTCCCTTTGATGCATTTAGGGGAGGAGCAGGAGGAGAAGGTGGAGGGCCTCTGGATCTGGTGTGATTGCTAATGATGCCAGTATGTGTGAACCAACCTTGGGGAATGGGAATAATCAAAAAGGAAAGAAAAACAAAAGGTAACCAAGTTAGAAAGGGTTCCAAAAAGAGTATTTGCAATATTTAAACACATAGTACAGGAATGTAAATTTGAGTCCTAATTTAGGAGCCTCCTTGTGCCCGAGGTAGGCCTAGCGACAAGTTGATTTAGAGAACTTCAGTGCCAATAATTGCCTCATTTCATTAATGTAAATAGATGAATCTAAAACGACACTAAATAAGATAAGTCACTAATGGAACTTGGCCTTATTACATTTGAAAAGCAAAAACGAATAAACCTAATCTACTTGGTCCCAGAAGGACCTTCTTCAAGCCTGGCTCTCTTGGCTTCATCGATCAGGTTCCCCAGGTCGCGCATGTCCAGCAGCAGGTATGCCCTTGCTAGATGTTCTCCTTCGATACCTTCAGCATTCTAGCATTTTGTGACTCTTTTCCTCATCTTCCCTTCCAGCTCCATCAGACCCTGCTCCAGATATTCTAACCTTTCGTTCGATCCGATAGCCATTTCCTTCCATTCATTGACTAATTCCATATCAGTCTTGTGTTGTTCCAGATGCTCGGCCTCGGACTTGCGAACCCTTTTCCGCAGTTTGTTATACTTCACATGTGCTTCGGCAGCTTCATCTATGACTCTATTTCCTTGGCCGACTCCTGGCTCGACTATTCCTGCTATGCAGTCCTCCAACCATGATGGGTAAAGGTACATGTGCCCTGCGTGATATCGATCCGGCTCGATGGTGTCCCTTTCCACAATAATATTTAGGTGCCATATATGTTGAGCTTCACATTTGTATGGGAGGTCGTCATCCTGAAAATCTACCCTATAATGAATCATTTTGACGATCCGCGGTATGACTTGCTTCCTTCTTGCTTGTCTCATAACCCTGATGAGAACATAAGGGTATATGCCCCTTAACCCGATCAACACCAAGTGCGGAGTGTCCCTAGATCTGATGATGAACTCGTCAGTGGGGAACCATTCAAACATCCATTGAACCTGATCCTTAGTCAAATTGTCGAAAAACTGCACCCATTCTGTAGCACTCTCTAGTTGAGAAAACATGTCTGGGATATAGGTCATTCTCTTAGGGTAATGGAAAGCTATATGATCATTCCACGGCCTTCGTGGAAACTTTTGACGGTATTGACCTCTCTGGAGATGCTCTAACAACCAAACCTGTAGCAGCAGATTACAACCCTCGAAGTGTTTGAATCCCTTCTGGCAGCGGTCCAAGGCCCGATATATGTCTGCTATGATCATAGGGACAATGGTATATGTTTTCCCCTTGATCCCCTCCATTAGGGTTTTTGTTACCATGTCCAGTCTGGTATGAATTATGTCCCCTTGCATCGGAAAAACTATCATTCCCATGAAGCAGACGATGAACACAAAATCCCTGCAGTGAATACAACCCAAGGAAGTGATAGAGAAATCATCACGGTAGATACGATAGGCATTGCTATGACCATATCGTTCATAGAGATAGTCAAAGGGTATGTAGGATTTCTTCAGGCACTCCAAATCGTCGTTCTTTTTCAGACCCATCATTTTCAGAAACCCCCTAGCGATACGATTTTCTGGCACTAATAAACCGGGACTGTCCCAATGCAGTCCAGCGAATCCCCCTATTTCTTGCAAGAGAGGGGTCATTTCTATGTTTCCAAAGCGAAACACGGATCTTTCTCCGTCCCAGAACATTATGGAAGCTTCAATCAACATATTATTCGGTTGGATGTCCAATAAAAAAGGCAAATTTCCCAGGACCTTTTTCACATGCTTTTTGTCACTTGGTGAAAGATCTTACCACCAATCTAGCAACAATGGTGGTATGTTACGAACCATGCCGAACCTGGGGACTTCATGTCTCATTTTCTGCAAAACAAATAAGGTTAGACCCTTTCCCCCTCCAGATTCGACTATATATACATCAGTGATTAGCATATTGGCACTTATTTCTCCAAATTAATGCACAAATCATGGTTGCGTCTGTTGGGATTATGGAAAACCCTGGTGGACTTTTGGACAAGGATTTTCTTAAAGGGTTGTTATGTGGACAACATATTAACCCTGGCTAGGTTTGACCATGATGCATGTAAAATAAATCAGAGTAAGGTTTCTATAGAGGTCTAGACCTGTACCCTCAAGCGGACAACTTGAGAGGGAAAGGCACAGAACCGTCGATTGCACCGCTGATCGACTAGTTTTACCGCAAATAAGCCTTTCTGAATTCAAAGGGGTGATATATAGGAAGAGCGCAAACACTCATCAAGTGTTGCTATCGTATTGATTACGCACGAGTGTAATATGATGTTGAGCATGATTTATGCAACAAAAAATATCATGTTGTCACATATTTGCACGTTAGAAAATGATAAATGTGGTATTTAATAATTTAATAGGCATTTTAAGAAAGAAAACAAAGAGACAAGTCAGTTTCCATAGTAAAAAGGAAATCGTAAATGCTTGAAAATAGACAATTAAATTCACTTAAAGTGGGAAAGGGAAACGGTGCGCAAGTATTCATAGAATAAAGCATTATTAAAGACTAATTCATAAAAAGCAAGTTCGTTATGGTAAGAGCCTAAGGGTTATCCCCAGCAGAGTCGCCATGCTGTCGCGCCCCCCTTTTTCTCGCGAAATAGGGTTTCGACATTTTTTTGGGACAACTCCCTTCCTTTTGGGATGGGAGTATGGGATTTGAAGATTCGCCACCTAACGGATTAAGGTGCGTTAGGGCACCTAGAGCAGTTAACTCATGAAACTAGTTTGCATCACCAGAGATCGGGTAAGGTCTCGAAATTACCTTGAGAAGAAGGTGTTAGGCACCCCTCGAGGTCCATAACGGTAGGTCCCGGCCGAACTTAATTAAGCGAATGAGTCCTAAAGGAAAATAAAGCAATTATTTCAAAACATGAATTAAAAGGGATCCTAAGTTTTTTAGCCTATAGGATCATTTACATGCAGTACTTCATAACTTTCCCCAAGTTGGAGTGCTACACATAGTATTAGCGCACGGGTCATCATTTCCTTTACTACCCAATTACTATCTTTCAGTTGTTACTTAAGTGTTCTAGTAGCTTCTAACTCGTGCCTTAAGCGTGCACTACCCGTTCCTTACCTATGGTCCTGGAGGTGTTTAGGACCTCTAATTAAGGTAGTTTTACACTAACCTATGTTGCTTAAAATGAGAAAAATCTAGGCGACAAACAAAACTCAGATAGGATTATCATGTAAGGATCAAATAAGGTCTCATGTTAAACTCCACAAGTAACAACAAATGCACGCAGTTCAATCGGAAAATTTCATTAATTTAGGATCCTATAGGCAGGATATCTCGATGGGCATAAATAGAATGTAAGAAACCAATTTATTAAAACGAGCATTGGGACCTACTGGCTTGCCTACTGATTTTATTAAGCTTTGAATCTGGGCATATTTCAGGCAGCAAGATGTCATAGTTTTAGGCCTTAAAAACCCTACAGGTTTGCCTAAGTGATAACCAGAGCAGAATCTTATAGTCATGGCATCTACAACTGTTAATTATAGACCTATAACATGGTTTCTGAGCGAGTTACTGATTTTAACTCATGAAAACGTATTTTATCTCTTTAGATCCTATAGGCATCCTTTCTAATTTGCAGAATTAATTAACTCTTATAGGAATGATTTTTAAGTGTTGAAACTGATTTGTTTATTTCATATAGACATGGTATCTAAATTGAAGAAAATTGATTTTTATATCTCCTATAGGCACGATATCTAAGTTGAAACTGATTTTTAATCCCTATAGGCATGAATTATATTAACCACATGTGGGTAATATTTTAGACCATTTACCAGGAAAGTATTAATTCATACAAATATAATCCTATATACATTATCACTAATGCACGTTGAGATTGGAAATTTGTTTAGATCCTATGAGCATGGATTTCTGATGCAGAATTAAAAAAAGACCTATAGGAAGTGTCTCTAGTATGCCGAAAACATGAAGATTCACAGTCACAAACAGTCAGAAAAACATCCTATAGGCAGGATCTCTAAATGAACGATAACATGCACATAAGGAACCAACACAATAGACTTATAGGCAGAATTTCTACCCGAGGTTTTTAACAAAGATATAAAAACCACCCCAGCTTTTACTAATAACCCCAGATCTGTTTATTACAGAGATTATTAAATTATTACAGCCCAATAATGAATACATTACACAGCAAGATTCATTATACTATAGGGAGCCTTCATAGGCCCAATATTAACCTGGAAACCAGGCTTTCAGGCAAAGCAAGTCTGAAGTGTACAGGAGGATCCATCCATGGCACATAGAATTAGGTTCCTAGTGTGTCAAAGTTCTCAAGGGCCTCAGGGACCCCGGGCATGGCTCACACCAGGACCACACTTAAAGAAACAGTTCATAAAAGATTAGAAGACAAGTCCCAATGCGTCAGAGTTCGGAGGAGTCTCAAGGACGCTAGGCAGTGCTCACACTGGGGGTGGTAGGAACATAATAACTAAGAGTAGAAGTTTTAAAACCAGTATATAAAGGGTAGGGTACAGTTTTAGAAAAAATTTGGTTTTCATAAGCAAACAGATTCAAATTACATGGTTGCAAACAAAGTTGTACCAGGAAACAAATAGAATCCATATTCAGCAAATAGTCTAAGCAGATTGGTGTTTATTCGAACTAGATACTCGTACCAGTATTTAAAGTAATCACAAAAGAGCAAGGATACTTGAACTAACAGATAGAATTAGTCACATATTACATGCTTTGCAGAACAGGGAACATACAACTGATTATACAGGGTTTCACATTATTGGAGATAACCTAGTTAGCATTATCACTAAGTGCAATCATGTGGGCATATAGCAAATAGAAACATGCTGGGGTTTTGAAATAAACTAACCAAATAATCACATAGAACAAAAAACAGATGACAAGAGTTAAATCATACCAGTTAAGAAGATAGAAAATAGGAATGTAACAGCGATTGAATCCAGAGAGTCTAGCCTTGGTTTTTAGTCGGCCAGACAGTGCAGCAAATTAGAATAACAGAAAGAGAGAACTTGAGTTTTTTTAGAGAACAGAAAGTTTAAGAGTTTTAGTGAGGAGGTTTTAAAATGTGTGTGTGGGTCTGAGTGTCAATGTGTGTGTCTAAGTCTCAGTGTGTAAAATCAGGGCAAGGGAAGGGCTTTTTATAGCATACAATAGAGTAAAACCAAATAAGGTAAGGTATGCAAAATCAATCAATCAATCAATTAGGGTTAACAGGAATCAATTAACAGTAAGTACTACTTAAATTAAGGAGAGTCTTTCATGGAATAAATCAGCAGACAAGATTGAGGGCTAAATAAGGTAAGCAGTAACTCTAGAAATCAAATATAGGTCAGTTCTAATTATCAAAGCACATAAATCAAGCCAGTAAAAGGAATGAAGGAAAGTAGTACCAATTATTAATCACACATAAGGAAAGAATCTAACAAGGAAATATCAGTATTAAGGAAAACACAGTTTCAAAATCCTAATCAGGCCAGTAGATCAATTAATCATTTTAATTGACATAGCTAAGGTAAAAGGGCAAAATATTATAACAAACAGTCGAGTAATTGAGAACCCTAAGCATATCAAAATATAGAGATGAAACTCAAGTAAAATCAGTCGAAAAAGCAAAGAAGAAAACCAGAGTTGAAAAATACTTAAACGTTTAAAACATTTTTGCAGAAATCCTATTAGAAATCAAAACCCTAGCATTAGGGAAAAGTGAAACCGGTTGAAAATAATAGTAAAAATAGAGGATATTAAAGGAAAAATACCAAACAAACCCAAAACACTTCAGATCTAAATAGATCCGAACGGATTTAGCCAGAAATAGTTAGGTTTATGAAAAAAATAGACAGAAATGAGTCAAATCTGGTTTGAACCAGAGATTCGAAACCGTAAAACATGAAAATAGTATTACTCACAGACATCATAGTGAATACGGAGGGATTAGTCGAGAAATGAGAGGCCTTGAACCAAATCTGGTTCGAATCCCTTGAGATTATCCTCAAGTAACATGAGAATCACAACACCAGTAGAGATATGAGGCCGGATAAGGCCGGAGATTGAAGAAAAAACCCATGAATCGAGGGGGTTTTGGTGACGGCGGGCTAGGGTTAGGAGGGGGTGAGAGAGAAAAGAGGGAAGAAAGGGATTCAAAGGCGGCGGGTTTGTGAAAATGGGTTAGGGTTAGGATTAGGGGGTAATTAGAAAAGGAAAGGGGTTTCTGGAACGTTGATCTTCTAAGATCAACGACCAGGATTGGTTCTGTCACGACCCAAAATCCAACACAGGTCGTGATGGAGCCCAACACCGGTGTCAGGCAAGCCAATAGTTGTTTACTAGTAAGGTTATCCTTATTTGACATACCAACCCCACATATTCCCAAAATTTTAAGCTTAGATCATTTAAATAAAAGCGGAAACATTAACCAACTTAAGTAAATACAGCCTCAATGATCATGAACCAATATACTGACCCAAAAATATAGAGTCTACTATGTGCGTGCTAGGAACTAGTGTCACAAGTCAACAGGCGAACTAGTAAAATATGCAAAAGATGATACAAACTGTACTATTGTCTGAAAGAAGTAGACATGAATAAACAAAAGATAACTCCATAGTACTGTTGAGAATAGCCAAGGGAGGCAGCTCACCATGGAGTCAGGTCCAGAATATACGTCAATCTCTGGTCGGATAACCAGAAGCACCAGCCTCAGAACCTGTACAATTTAGTACAGAAGTGCAGCATGAGTACATAAATATATATGTACCCAGTGAGCATCCCGCCTAACCTCGAAGAGGTAGTGACAAGAGGTCGACATGACACCCACTAAGGTCCAACAGTATAATCTAACAGAATATAATAGAAATGGTAGGCATGTAAAGACAGTGAAGCAACAAGTATATATGTAAGGTACTGAAATCCAGAAAGATACTAGGAATAAATAAAACAATTACCACTTCACTTTTTTCCCAAATATCTGTCAGATCAATATCCATGAATTTAATAACAAATAAATCATACGCATGCAGGGTAAGGACAACCGGCCGGAGTCATAAGATATTCACGTCCGTGCACTGTCGAGGATCGAACGGCCCGTACCAAAAGTGCACCTCTCCACAAAGTACTCACATCTATGCACTGCCAAGGATCGAACGGCCCGTACCAAAAGTGCATCTCTCAATCCTCTCTATGCACTGCCGAGGATCTCTATGCACTGTCGAGGATCGAACGGCCCGTACCAAAAGTGCATCTCTCAATCCGCCGTGACGTACAGCCTATTCCCATAAGAGTGGGGGAGATCACACTCCGCTCGCGAAATGTATATTGCGAAGCGGTCACATGCACACACATTATTCCTTTTAAAAGAGAATACCTTTCAGTGAACAATTTCTTACAAGTTTCTCTCAAATTCCTTAACTTCGGGGAAATAAGCAACATGTAACGTTAACTCATTAAGCATATAGTTCATATCAAGTAAAACACAAGGCATGATGTGGGCCTAACTACCCGGACATAATAGTAATAGTCGCTACGTACGAACTCTCGTCACTTTGTACGTACGTAGACGCCAAAAATTATCACATATAGCATTTAAATCACCTAGGGGAACAATTTCCACCTTACAAGGTTAGAAAGGAGATTCACCTTGCGTCGAATTTACTCCCCGGACCGAGAACGCGCCCGAAACTCCGAACTCTACACCCGAGGACTCGAAACTAGTCAAATGTTACACAAATACATTAATTTTTATTCAAAGCATGGAATTCTCCTATTACTTAGCCAAATTCACCATTCTTGAAGAAAATCTAAAATCCGACCTCGGGTCCGCATGCTCGGATTCAAATAATTCTTGAAGGAAACACTCACCCAAAGCCTAAGGATCATTAATATACGATTTTTACTTGATTCCATAGCTAATTTACGGGTAAATTCTCAAATTATCGAAAGTCCTAGGCTACTACCCAATTCTTGATTTTTCACTAATTATGTGATTAAATAGAAATTCATGCATGAAGCCAATATTAGAGTAGGATTTACTTACCTTCATAACCAAGTCGTTTGCCCCTCTAAAATGGTGGAAATCGCCCCAAGGAAAAAGAAGAAGATGAGAAAAATGAATTAAAACCCGTGTATAAAAACACACTGTCTGAACAGTGTTTTTGCACCTGCGGCTCGAGGACCGCACCTGCGAGCAAAGGCTCGCACCTACGGAAATGGACTGGGGAGCATGGGCCCGCACTTGCGGAGTGGAGACCGCACCTGCGGAGTGGAGACCGCACCTGCGGCTCCGCTCCTGCGGAACTTTGTCCGCACCTGCAAGAATTGGCCAGACCACTAGGGGTCGCACCTGCGAGGCTGGGACCGCAGGAGTGGTCATGCACCTGCGACTGGTCAACCGCACCTGCGGTCACACCAGAACAGGTGCACCAGCAGCTATTTCAGCTGGTTTTTGGCCTCGTGTGGTGTCCGGGAAACACCTGGGCCCATCCGAGCCCCCGTCCAAATATACCAACAAGTCCCAAATCATAATACGAACTTGCTCGAGCCTTCAGAACACCCAAAACAACGCTAAAACTCAAAATTACACCTCAAAACCCCAAGAACCAAACTTAGGAACTTTAAGTTTTCTAGACTTCGCTAACAACGCGTCGAACCGACCTATACTACTCGGAATGACACCAAATTTTGCAGGCAAGTCATAAATGACATAACGAAACTATTCCGGGTCTCAGAATTCCGTTCGGACCTCGATAATACAAAAACACGTCCCAAACCAAAATAGGAACTTAAGAAACTTCTTATTTCAATTTTGGGAGCCGAAATTCTCCCGAGTCATCAGAAACCCATTCCAAACATACGCGAAGGTCCGAATTCATAGCACGAAGCTACCGAAACCGACGAAACTCGATTCCGAGGTTATTTACCCAAAATGTTAACCGAAGTCAAACTTGGCCTTAAAGGCCAACCTTAAGGAACCAATTGTTCCTATAGAACTCTAAACACCTCCGAATCCCGGACCACCAGTCCTCGTAAGTCATAAATCATAAAAAGCCGTTATGGGAAGTTTCATTTAGGGTAACGAGATCCGATAACGCAAAATGACCGGTCGGGTCGTTAGATTCTCCACCTCTTAAACAAACGTTAGTCCTCGAACGGGTCTAGAATCATACCTGAAGTGATGAATATGTGTGGATATCTGCTCCGCATGTCCTCCTCGGACTCCCAGGTCGCCTCCTCAACTGGTTGGCCCTTCCACTAGACCTTTACGGCAGAAACTCTCTTGGACCTCAACTGACGGTCCTGTCTATCAATAATAGCAACCGGCTCCTCCTCATAACCCAACCTCTCATCCAACTGAATAGTGCTGAAATCTACCACGTGAGAGAAGTCGGCGTGGTACCTCCAAAGCATGGATACATGAATGGATGAACTCCTGATAAACTGGGAGGCAAGGCCAGCTCTTAAGCAACCTCCCCAACTTGCCTCAACACCTCGAAGGGACCTATAAACCTCGGGCTCAGCTTGCCCTTCTTCCCAAACCTCATAATACCCTCATAGGCGAGACTATCAGCAGGACCCTATCTCCCTCCATAAATGATACATCACGCGCCCTCTGATCCGTGTAACTCTTCTGTCTGGACTGCGCTGTACAGAGCCTCTCCTGAATCAACTTCACTTTCTCCAAAGCGTCCCTCACCAGGTCGGTGCCATATAACTTAGCCTCGCTAGGCTCAAACCACCCGATAGGAGAACGACATCGCCGACCATACAAAGCCTCAAATGGTGCCATCTCAATGCTGGACTGATAACTATTATTGTAAGCAAACTCGGCCAAAGGCAAGAACTGGTCCCACTGACCTCCGAAGTCAATCACACATGCCCTGAGCATGTCCTCCAATATCTGAATTGCACGCTCCGACTGACCATCAGTCTGAGGGTGAAATGTCATTCTAAGATCTATCTGGGTACCCATCTCACTATGCAATGCTATCCAGAAGTGCGAGGTGAACTGAGGACCTCGATCTGATATGATGGACACCGGCACACCATGCAACCGGACTATCTCCCGAATGTAGATCTGGGCCAACCTCTCAGAAGTATAAGTAGTAGCTACTGGAATGAAATGCGCCGATTTGGTCAACCTATCCACAATGACCCAAACCGCGTCAACCTTCCGCAAGCCCGAGGCAACCCAACCACGAAGTCCATAGTGATGCGCTCCCATTTCCACTCAGGAATGGGAATCTGCTCAAGTAGGCCTCCTGACCTCTAGTGCTCATACTTCACCTACTGGCAATTAAGACACCTAGTCACATACTCCAAAATGTTTTTCTTCATCCGCCTCCACCAGTAATGCTGCTTCAAGTCACGATACATCTTCGTAGTACCAGGATGAATAGAATACCGAGAACTGTGTGCCTCCTCTAGATTCCTCTCCCTCAGGCCATCAACATTAGGAACACATAAGCGGCCCTGAAGTCTCAGAACACCATCCTCGCCAATAGTAGCCTCCTTGGCCCTACCCTGAACCACTGTCTCCCAAAGCTCTGCTAAGCACGGATCATAGAACTGTCGGGCCTTAATCTCCCCCAATAACGAAGACTGAGCAACCACATGTGCCAAAACTCGACGAGGATCTGAAAGGTCTAATCTCACCAGAAGATTGGCCAAGGACTGAATGTCCAAGGCTAGAGGTCTCTCCTCTGCTGCAATATAAGCCAAGCTACCCATACTCTCCGCCTTCCTGCTCAAAGCATCTGCTACCACATTTGCCTTGCCCGGGTCATAAAGAATGGTGATATCATAATCCTTCAACAACTCAAGCCATCTGCGCTGCCTCAAATTAAGATCCTTCTGCTTGAACAAGTGCGTCAAGCTACGGTGGTCTGTATAAACCTCACAGGACACTCCATACAAGTAGTGCCTCTAAATATTAAGAGGATGAACAATCACCGCAAACTCCAAAATCATTCACAGGGTAATTCTTCTCATGAACCTTCAGTTGGCGTGAAGCATAAGAAATAACTCTCCCCTCCTGCATCAATACACACCCCAAGCTAACGCGTGAAGTGTCGCAATATATTATGTACATCCCAGAACCGGAAGGGAATACTAGAACTGGTGTTGAGGTCAATACTACCTTGAGCTTCTGAAAGCTCGCCTCAAACTCATCAAACCATCGAAATGGGGCATTCTTCTGAGTCAATCTAGTCAATGGATCTGCAATAGAAGAGAACCCCTCCACAAATCAGCGATAATAGCCTGGCAGGCCCAAAAAGCTCCTGATCTCTGTAGCTGAAGTAGGACGCGACCAACTCTGAACTGCCTCGATCTTCTGAGGATCAACCTTGATACCCTCTCCGGACACTACGTGCCCCAAAAATGCCATGGAATCCAACTAGAACTCACACTTGGAGAACTTAGCATATAGCTTATGTTCTCGCAAAGTCTGGAGCACAACTCTCATATGTTGCTCGTGCTCCCCCAAGCTACGTGAGTAAATCAAAATGTCATCAATGAAGACAGTGACAAAGGAATCAATATACGGCATGAACATCCTATTCATCAAGTCCATGAATGCTGCTGGGGCACTAGTCAAACCAAAGGACATCACTAGGAACTCATAATGGCCATATCTCGTACGAAAAGAAGTCTTCGGAACATCTGAAGCCCGAATCTTCAACTGATGATACCCCAATCTTAAATCAATCTTAGAAAACACATGAGCACCCTGCAACTGGTCAAACAAATCATCGATGCCCGGCAAAGGATACTTGTTCTTAGTGGTAACCTTGTTCAACTGGCGGTAATCAATACACATCCGCATAGACCCATCCTTCTTCTTTACAAATAGAACTGGAGCACCCCCACGGTGATACACTCGATCTGACAAACCCCTTAGCTAACAACTCCTCAAGCTAATCCTTCAACTCTTTCGGGGCCATACGGTACGGAGGAATAGATATAGGCTAGGTGTCTGGAGATAAATCAATGCAGAAATCAATATCACGGTCCGGAAGCATGCCTAGAAGATCCGAAGGAAATACATCAGCAAACTCTCAAACAACTGGCACCGAATCAATCATCGGAGACTCGGCGGTGGTGTCCCGCACATAAGTAAAATAGGCCAGAAAACCCTTCTCGACCATATGTTGAGACTTTAAGAATGAAATAACTCGACTGGTTATACTTACTAAGGAACCTCTCCACTTCAGCCTAGGCGACTCGGGCATGGCTAAAGTAACTATCTTGGCATGGCAATCCAGCACGGCATGATAAGGAGATAGCCAATCCATGCCTAAAATAATCTCGAAATTAACCATGTCGAGCAGTAAGAGATTCGCTCGAGTCTGGAACCCACAAAATGAAACCACACAGGACCGGCAAATTTGGTGTACAACCAAAGAATCGCCCACGGGATGGACACATAAATAGGTGAACCCAAGGACTCACGAGGGACATCCAGAAAATGAGAAAATAAGACCGAAACATAGGAATAAGTGGATCCTGGATCATATAACAACGATGCCTCTCTACCACATACTGAAATAATACATGTGATCACGGCGTCTGAGGCCACTGCATCTGATCTGGCCGGAATGGCATAGAATCTGGCTGGAGTACCGAAAGACTGTGCTCCACCAGTGTGAACAGGAGCTTCCTAACCTCCCCCTGACTGTCCTCCACCACTAGGACGACCCCTGCCGACCTGTTCTCCACCTCTAGGTGGCCGAACTGCTGGTGCCGGACCCATCAGCTGATAACCCTGTTGTACGGCCTTGCCCCGAAACCTGGGACACTGCCTCCTCATATGACCTGGCTCTCCACACTCATAACAACTCCCAGGTAGCATAGTATGTTGCCCCGAAGAAGAACCTTGAATGGTCGGAGGGCGACGAGAGCCCTTTGGCATAACAATGAAATAGGGGTCGGAGAGTCTCGGATGACTGGGATAACCACTGCGTGAACTCTGAATGGCTGGAGGACGGTAGGAACTCTCTGGCATGGCGCTGAAATGAGGCCTCGCCGGAACACCTCGGGGAGGTGATGGAGGTGTTGAATATAAAGGCATGTTGGGCTGACCACTGCTATACTGACCCCTGCCCCTAGCTGGGGCACCTCTGAAATCCCCAGAGAATCTAGCCCTCTTATTCTGCTACCCCTGCTCCCTGATCCTCGACCGATACCCTTAGATCCTACGAGCAATCTCTACCACGAGCTGATAAGGAGTACCCATATCCACCTCTCGGGACATGGTGGCCCTAATACCTGGGTGCAACCCAGGCACAAATATACGCACCCTATCTGCATCAGTAGGCAATATCATAGGTGCATGGCGGGACAACTCTGAAAATCTGGCCTCATAATCTGTCACTGACATTTGCCCCTGCTCTAGCCGCTCAAACTGATACTGCAGCTCTTCCCTCTGAGAAGGTGGGATATATCTATCCAGAAACATCTGCGTGAACTGCTCCCAAGTGACAGGAGGAGAATCTGATGTCCTGCTGAGAATATAGAACTGCCACCACCTATGAGCTCAGCCCTCCAACTGGAAGGTAGTGAAATCTACTCCATGAGACTCTAGTATCCTCATTTGTCCCTGTACCTATCCACAAAATCCTGGGCGTCCTCGCCTCGCTCACCCCCAAAGACTGGAGGGTGAAATCGGGTCCATCTATCCAATAACTTCTGCGGATTGCCGTCCGCAGCTGGTCTAGGCTCAGGTGTTGCTGCAACAGGCTGGACCCCACCCACGGGCAGTGTACCCAGGGTATGATGTAATGATGTTGTCCATCCTACATCCTGGGCAGTAGGGGTCTGGACTCCCCCTCCCGCCTGAGAAGTGGAAGGGTCTGCTGGAAATAAACCAGCCTGGGACATAGTGTCCATAAATCTCACCATACGGCCCATGACTGCCTGGAAGCCTGGCGCCGTCATAAAGTCTACTGGTACAGGACCTGCTGGAGGCACCTCATCTTGTTCCTCTATAATAGGGTCCTCTGGTGGCGGGACCGGAATAGCACTTGGACGCCCTCGTCCCCTACCATGGTTCGGTGCCCTCCCCCGACCTCTGTCGCGGCCTCGGACAGCGGGGGTAGCGGCCCTTCCCGGGTCTGGAACATCATATGCACGCGGCCTCACCATCTGTGAGATAATAGAAGAATGAATTTAGTAAATCATCGACTGCACGATAGAATAAGAACAAAGAGAGGTTTCCTAACACCCTATAGCCTCCTGAATATAAGAACAAACGTCTCGTACCGATCTACAAGACTCTATTGGGTTTGTTCGTGACTCATGAGACTTACGTGTACATAGTGCTCTGATACCATGTTTTCACGACCCAAAAAACACAGGTCGTGATGGCGCCCAACACCGGAGTCAGGCAAGCCAACAGTTGATTACTAGTAAGGTTAACCTTATTTGACATACCAATCCCACATATTCCCAAAATTTTAAGCTTAGATCATTTAAATAAAAGCGGAAACATTAACCAACTTAAGTAAATACAGCCACAAATCATGAACCAATATATACAGTCCCAAAAATAAAGAGTCTACTATGTGCGTGTTAGGAACTAGTGTCACAAGTCAACAGGCGAACTAGTAGAATATACAAAAGATGATACAAATTGTACTATTGTCTGAAAGAAGTAGACAGGAATAAACAAAAGATAACTCCATAGTACTGCTGAGAATCGCCAAGGGAGGCAGATCACCATGGAGTCAGGACCAGAATATACGTCAAGCTCCGGTCGGATAACCAGAAGCACCAGCCTCAGAACCTGTACAATTTAGTACAGAAGTGCAGCATGAGTACATAAATATATATATGTACCCAGTGAGTATCCCACCTAACCTCGAAGAGGTAGTGACGAGAGGTCGACATGACACTCACTAAGGTCCAACAATATAATCTAACAGAATATAATGGAAACGGTAGGCATGTAAAGACAGTGAAGCAACAAGTATATATGTAAGGTACTGAAATCCAGGAAGACTACTGGAATAAATAAAATAATTACCACTTCACTTTTTCCCCAAATATCTGTCAGATCAATATCCATGAATTTAATAACAAATACATCATACGCATGCAGGGTAAGGACAACTGGCCATAGTCATAAGATAGTCACGTTCGTGCACTGCCGAGGATTGAATGGCACGTACCAAAAGTGCACCTCTCCACAAAGTACTCACATCTATGCACTGCCGAGGATCGAACGGCCCGTACCAAAAGTGCATCTCTCAATCCTCTCTATGCGCTGCCGAGGATCGAACGGCCCGTAGCAAAAGTGAATCTCTCAATCCGCCGTGGCGTACGGCCCGTTCCCATAAGAGTGGGGGAAATCACACTCCGCTCGCGAGATGTAAATTGCGAAGCGGTCACGTGCACACACATTATTCCTTTTAAAAGAGAATACCTTTCAGTGAACAATTTCTTACAAGTTTCTCTCAAATTCCTTAACTTCGGGGAAATAAGCAACATGTAACGTTAATTCATTAAGAATATACTTCATATCAAGTAAAACACAAGACATGATGTGGGCCTAACTACCCGGACATAATAGTAATAGTCGCTACGTACAGATTCTCATCACTTTGTACATACGTAACCCCCAAAAATTATCACATATAGCATTTAAATCACCTAGGGGGAAAATTTCCCCCTTACAAGGTTAGAAAGGAGACTCACGTTGCATCGAATTTACTCCCCGGACCAAGAACGCGCCTGAAACTCCAAACTCTACACCCGAGGACTCGAAACTAGTCAAATGTTACAAAAATACATTAATTTATATTCAAAGCATGGAATTCTCCTATTACTTAGCCAAATTCACCATTTTTGAAGAAAATCTAAAATCCGACCCCAGGCCCGCATGCTCGGATTCCAATAATTCTTGAAGGAAACACTCACCCAAAGCCTAAGAATCACTAATATACGATTTTTACTTGATTCCATAGCTAATTTACGGGTAAATTCTCAAATTATCGAAAGTCCTAGGTTACTACCTAATTGTTGATTTTTCACTAATTATGTGATTAAACTTAACAAGAAATTCATGCATAAAGCCAATATTAGAGTAGGATTTACTTACCTTCAATAACCAAGTTGTTTGGCCCTCTAAAATGGTGGAAATCGCCCCAAGGAAGAAGAATAAGATGAGAAAAATGAATTGAAACCCGTGTATAAAAACACACTGTCTGAACAGTGTTTTTGCACCTGCAGCTCGAGGACCGCACTTGGGGTCTCGCACTTGCGAGCAAAGGCTCGCACCTGCAGAAATGGACTGGGGAGCCTTGGCCCGCACATGCGGAGTGGATACCGCACCTGCGGCTCCGCTCCTGCAGAACTTTGTCCGCTTCTGTGAGAATTGGCCATACCACTGGGGGTCGCACCTGTGAGGCTGCTGCAGGAGTGGTCCTGGACCTGCGACTGGTCAACCGCACATGCGGTCACACCAGAACAGGTGCACCAGCAGCTATTTCAGCTGGTTTTTGGCCTCGTGTGGTGTCCGGGAGGCACCTGGGCCTACCCGAGCCCCCGTCCAAATATACCAACAAGTCCCAAATCATAATACGGACTCGTTCAAGCCTTCGGAACACCCAAAACAATGCTAAAACTCAAAATCACACCTCAAAACCCCAAGAACCAAACTTAGGAACTTCAAGTTTTCTAGACTTCGCTAACAACGCGTCGAACTGACCTATACTACTCAGAATGACACCAAATTTTGCAGGCAAGTCATAAATGACATAACGGAACTATTCCGGATCTTCGAATTCTGTTCAGACCTCGATAATAGAAAAATACGTCCCAAACCAAAATAGAAACTTAAGGAACTTCTTATTTCAATATTGGGCGCCGAAATGCTCCCGGGTCATCAGAAACCCATTCCGAACATACGCCCAGGTCCGAATTCTTCGCACAAAGATACCGGAACCGGCGAAACTCGATTCCAAGGTCGTTTACCCAAAATGTTGACCGAAGTCAAACTTCGCCTTAAAGGCCAACCTTAAGGAACCAATTGTTCCTATAGCACTCTAAACACCTCCGAATCCCGGACCACGAGTCCCCGCAAGTCATAAATCATAAAAAGTTGTTATGAGAAGTTTCATTTAGGGGAACGGGATCCGATAACGCAAAACGAACGGTCGGGTCATTACAGGTTCTTAGGTTGGGCCGGGTTATAAGAATTAGGTATTGGGTTTGGGTTTGGGTTACGGGTAATAGGTAATGGGTAATGGGTTATTGGTCTGGGGTAGTTATTGGGCTAAGGTTCGAAAAATTAATAAAAGAGGCTATATGTTAAATACCCATTTAATTTAGTAAAAGTAATTTATAAAAATAGTTAATAAGTGATGAAAAATGATATTTGTGCATGAAAATAATTTAAATAACTACTTAATATTATAAAAATATGAAAGCCATTTTCGTGTAAAAATTAAAGTAATTATAAATACATAGGCTATTATTGCAAAGTTATTGCAATTGTAACCTAAAGATGTAAATGTAATTATTCATAAATTAATTAAAGCTTAATATAAATATAAATGATAAAATTAAGCAATAAAATTATTATAAATCATTCGTGATACAATTTGTAATTATTTAGATAATAAATGACGGAATAAATTAATTTAAGATCCTTTAAAATTACAAAAAATTATGGAAATATACTAATTGATGCTCATGCATTATTTTGAAAATATATATAAATTTTGAAAAATTGGTTATCAACAACTTGCACTCCGTAATCTCTCATCTCCTAAGATTGATTCTGTACCCTGTAGCATCTTTACATGTAATTTTGGACTTCAATATTGTGGTTGTATGCTGTTTCTGCCTATTGTATTTAGATAATGCTCTAACTCAATGAAAACCCTTTTATGTGGATGAGCTTTCTAGTGAATCCTGCGTATATTGTAGTGCTTTGTAATACTGCCCAAAAATCTATTTTAAACTTGTGTCTTGCTATCCTGGTTTTCTAAGGGCAAACATTCTATTTTTCAACTGACTAGGTCTTTGCTCCTATATTAACATGCTTTTCCAGTATGCCTTGGTTAATTTTCTATGTTTATGTGAATATCAACATATGTATCCCCCCCCCCCCCCAATTACATCCTAGCATTTATTGATATGGCATTAGGTCAAACTTAACTTAATTTAGGCCCTTGAATGTCAACTAGTGCAATCTAGGTATGTTTGAACACTTATTTTCCCTTTTCTATGATGTTTGTCTATGTGATGCTATGCTACTGAACCTTGCTGAATTTTGTTGGTCTACCTGACCAGTTATGTTGTATGATTATTCTGGGAATTTCTGTCCATTCTCTTTACTTGTTGCTTTGGTATTCTGAATTCCTATTCTTAGTCGGATGAAAGCCAAGGCTACCTAGGTTCTTTGTTGGCCTCTCTAGTGTGAGCACTGCTCAGGGTCCAATTGAGGCCCTTGTGAACTCTGACACACTAGGAGCTTGGCCCTAGTCATTCCTTTTGACCTCCAAATTATCCCTAATGCTCTACTTCCCACCATGTACTGTGTTTCATGTTGGTTGTTCTAAGTTATGCAAATGCTTGGTGTTATGGCTTATTGAAAGGGGTATGAACTCCCCTATGGAACTGTGATAGTATGGTTCTTTTTGAAGGTCTAAGGGTACTATTTTAGAAGTATCCAGCAAGGCTGGATATTTAGTTGTTTGCTTTTGGCATGCTATAGGCTTGTCTATTGCCATGTAATATTACTACTTTACTTATCAATTTGGGTCTGTAATAATATCTTTGTATAAATGCTTGGGGTGCTAGTAAAAGGGGATGGGGTAAATTCTAATATTAATATGTGAATAGATAACATGCCTATAGGAATGAATGGTGCACTTGATCTATGTTATTCATTCTATGTACACACTGTAGAGATCATGCCATTAGGAAAAGCACACACTTGCACTACTTGATTGTTGGCAAACATGCCCTAACATCTCTGTTGCTACATGTTATTAGAGAACCTGCCCATAAGAAATAAATATCGTGGAACTCCTCTCTAATTTGTGTTACTGCAGCATATCTACTAGAGATCATGCCTATGGGACTCTAATCATGTCACTTGTTCTGGTATTGTATATTTCACCTAGGGAATCTACCTATAAGATTTAACAATATAATCGGGTTCCCCAAACGTTAATCGTTAGAAATCCTGCCTATAGGATGCCACTGCTCGCCTTAATAAATGGTAATGACGCACCTTTTAAACATTGTTCATCACTCACTTAGGCCATTATCAAGTGTATGAGTAATTCTGAGTTTCCACTCCCTCTATTACATAAATCACTTAGGTGCAATATCTATAGGACTGATAATTGAGGAATTTTCCTTCTCAATAATCAGTGTGTAATAACCTATGAAATCATGTCTATGAACCTCACTAGCTCCAGAAATCGCTTGCATGCCTTGATGCCTATCACCTAGAAATCATGTCTGTAGATAAATTCTTGCTTTCTATATCTTTGTTTATCCGACTAATTCATATAATTCAAGTTTGGTTAGGACCCACAGTTGTGGACCTCGAAGAGTGCCTAACACCTTCTCTTCGAGGTAATTTCGAGCTCTTACCCGATCTTTGGTGATGCAATCTAGTCAAACCTGAGTCATGTGCAAAATAGGTTCCCTAACGCACCTTGAAACCGTTAGGTGGATACTCTCCTATTTTAATACTTCCTTAAAAGAGTTGTCATATGTCGAAACTCGATTTCGCGAGAAAAAGAGGTGCGACAGTTGCAGGATAAAGAAACGTCTGGGTCGCGGGACCTTTCTTACCCTAAGTTATCGGAGTATAACTTCAACGCCAGTATAGTGGAGCTGGTATCAGCCATGAAAAACATCAAAGAGGCATGATTCCCGAGACCTATGAGATCTGATTCCATCCATAGGGATCCCAACTTATAGTGTGAATACCATGGGACGAAAGGCCACCGAACAGGGGACTGTCGACATCTTCGGGAAGAAGTGGCGACACTGTTGAAGAATGGTCATCTCAGGGAATTCTTGAATGATCGAGCTAAGAACAATTATAGTCATAACAGGGACAATGTGAAACCCTCGAAAGTAGGAGAAAAACCGCCACGCCAAACGATCAATATGATCTTCGGAGGAAATGAGATTAACGGGGTCACCTTTTCGACAGCAAAGAAGCTGAAAGTATCAATAACGCATAGTAAAAGGCTCTGGGAAGACGATATCACCTTTACAGAAGAAGATGTAGATGAATTGATGCTACCACACAACGACGCACTGGTAATTTCTTTAAATGTGTTAGATTTTAAGATTAAACGTGTTCTAGTGGATCCAGGAAGTTCGGCTAATATCATATAATGGAGAGTACTTGAGCAAGCTAAACTTATCGGAAGCACTATTACGGCCACAAAGCTCCTCGCTGGATTCAACCTCGCGAGCGTGACTACCCGGGGAGAGATTTTACTACTCACGAATGCTGAATGAGTAATGAAAACAACCCTTTTCGAGGAAGTAGATGGTGATATGGGATACAATATCATCCTGGTAAGTCCATGGTTACACGAGTTGAAAGTTGTGCCCTCGATATATCACCAATTGTTGATGTTTCCAACACATGAAGGAATCAAGCAGATAGGGGGTGATCAACCGGCAGCAAGAGAGATGAATGCAATTTTGGTCTCCAGCAGCAAAGGAAAAGAACACGCGGCATAGAAATTACAGGGGCCGACACCTACCCCTCAACCAGAAGAAGTTATCCCGAGAATTGAGGAATCAGAACAGTATCAGGTGCCGAGATATCTCCAAGTTCCAGAAGAGAGACTCAACGAAGTCCACGGCAGAAAAATTGGAGCAAGTTGCATTATTCGGAGAATTCCTAGAAAGGAAATTCCATTTGGGAACAGGACTACACCCGGATCTCAGGTCTAATTTTATTGAATTTATTAAAATTAATGCTGATTGTTTTGCATGGTTGCACGAAGATATGGCAGGTATCTCAACGGAGGTATCCATGCACAAGTTAAGATTGGATTCCAACATATCTCCGGTAAGACAAAAGAAGCGCATTATTGTTGAAGCCAAGAATAAATTTGTAAAAGAAGAGGTAACCCGTTTACTCAATATCGAATTGATTTGAGAGGTAAGATATCTGAACTGGCTAGCTAATGTAGTAGTATTTCCTAAGAAAAACAATAAATTTCTCATGTGTGTAGATTATAAAGACCTTAATAAGGTGTGCCCAAAAGACCCGTTCCCACTGCCAAACATCGATCAAATGATTAATGTCATGGACAGGCATAAGTTAATGAGTTTCCTTGATTCTTATTCTGGGTACAATAAAATCAAGATAAACCCGGAAGATCAGGAAAAGACTTTATTTATAATAAATTTTGATACACATTGTTATAATGTGATGCCCTTCTTGTTGAAACGCGACGGAGCCACTTATCAGCGGCTCCTGAATAAGATGTTTGAAAAGAATATAGGGAAGACTATGGAAGTCTATATAGATGATATGCTCGTTAAGTCTTTGAATGCATGTGACCACCTTAAGCATTTGCAAGAAACATTCGACATCCTAAGGAAGCATAACATGAAACTTAATCCCGAGAAATGCGCGTCGGCGGGTTAGTTCTGGTAAGTTTATGGGATTTTTGTTCTCACAAAGGAGAATTGAGGTAAACCCCGACAAAACCAAGGCCATAGAGAATCCCGGATCAATTTTCGAACGTAAAGGAAGTCCAAAGGCTCACAAGGAGATTAGAAGCTTTGAGCAGGTTCATTTCCCGATCGTCAAAAAAATGGCATCGCTTCTTCGCACTGCTAAAAAAGAAGAAGAATTTCGAATGGACACCGTAGTGCCAGCAATCCTTGAGGGATTTGAAGAGGTACCTATCAAGACCTCCATTGCTCTCAAAACCAAAAGAAGGTGAAACATTTCTAGTCTACCTCGCAGTTTCGGAACTTGCAGTAAGTGCAGTTTTAGTCCGAGAGGATGTAGGTACGGAATCTCCCATTTATTATGTTAGAAACATTTTAATAGGAGCATAAACTCGCTACCCACATTTGGAAAAACTGACCTTACCTCTCATTTTTTCCGCTTGGAAGTTGAGGCCCTACTTCCAATGCCACCCAATAGTTGTGGTGACTAACTTCCCTTTGTGGAACATCGTCCATAAACCCGAGCTCTTGGGTAGATTGGCCAAATAGGTCGACGAAATGAGTGAGTTTGACATAGAATATAAATTGAGGACTGCAATTAAGTCGCAAGTCTTGGCTGACTTTGTGGCCGATTTCAGTCTAGAACAACTACCTCTGGCAACCAGGGAGGTAGTAATGGTGTCGGAATCGACATCAGGGGTTTGGACCTTATTTACAGACGGAGCCTCCAACGTAAAGAGGTACAGACTTGGAATAGTCTTAATCACGCCTTCCAAGGAAATCTTAAGGCAAGCCATCAGAATGATCTTTTTAACTAACAATGAAGCAGAGTATGAAGCTTTGATTGCTGGGCTCGAATTGGCCTGGGGACTTATCTCCGAGGCCATCGAAATAAAATGTGATTCGCAGCTGGTGGTGAATCAGGTCTACGGGATCTTTGACACCAAAGAGGAACATATGCAACAATACGTTGTAAAGTTCCAGGCTTTGTTGGCATGATGCAGGGAGTGGTCAATTACTCATATCCCGAGGGAGGATAACACGCAAGAAGATGCATTGGCAAACTTTGGCCTAATCGACAGAAATAAAGGGATCGGAGTCAAGGATGGTAGTACAACTGATGAACTCAGTCCTGGATACAGTCAATTCGACTAGTTTGGTCTGGGACTGGAGGAATGAAATAATTGACTGTCTCGAGCACGGGAAATTACTCGAAGACCCCAAAGCATCACGGACATGTTACACACCAAAGCTGCATGTTATAGCTTCAAGAAAAGCCAATTATAGAGAAAATCCTTCCAAGGCCCGCTGGCCCGGTGCTTAGGAGTGTCAGAAGCTAATTATGTCATGAGAGAGGTCCATGAAGGGATATACGGCAACCACTCTGGCGCATATTCTTTGGTGCTGAAGCTGGTTCGAGCAGGATATTATCAGCCCTGTATGGAACGAGACACCAAAGATTTCGTACAAAAAGGTGATAAGTGCCAACGCTACGCACCATTAGTACATCAACCGGCAAAATTCATTTTGTACCCATGGTCGTTCATGAAATGAGGGATGGGAATCATCGGACCGCTACCACGGGCTCCTGGAAAGTAAGGTTTCTTTTAATTCTAACTGACTATTTTTCTAAATGCGTGGAAACATGTCCTTATCAGATGATCGGAGAAGGAAAAGTGGTCAACTTCCTATGGGAAAATATATTTGCAGTTTCGGAATACCAAATGAGATAGCATGCGACAATGGGCCACAGTTTATCGGGGCAAAAATTACAAAGTTCCTCGAAGATTTGAAGATAAAGAGGATCACTTCTTCACCTTACCATCCGAGCGCAAACAGTCAAGCGGAGTCAACAAACAAAGTGGTTATTCAAAACCACAAAAAAAGGCTGGAAGCGGCAAAAGGCGGGGAAGATGGGTCCAACGTGGGAAGGTCTATACCAGATTTCGGCTATCACTAGGAAAGGTTCGTACGAGTTGGAGAACCATAATGGAGACAAGTTTCCTAGTAACTGGAATGTGGCACACCTCAAAAGATATTATTGTTGATGAACATTATCCGGGCGGAAAGTATGTGTTGCATTCTTTTTTCCTTCGTTTAGTTTTGTCCTAATTGGGTTTTTCTGGCAAGGTTTTTAATGAGACAGCGGTAGAAATTATACTACGAAGATAGCAGAAATAAGACCTCTGATAGCAAGGCAAATAAACAAGCTTCCACTCGGAGACGGTTAGATAATCTTTGGCTCGATAGCAAATTCCCACTGGGAAGTTAAGTTTGCTATCAGACAAAGTTTACCCGACCGTTCACGAGAACAAACCACTAGAGGATTGTTAGATAATATTTTTTTTGAGAGCATGGATTCCTGGGGGAAGTAAGGTGCGTCTCCGAGTTAAGGATTATCTAGCAATTCATTGGTGGAATCTTTGAAGGCGCAAGACTTCTAGTGTTCTAATTTGCATTCTTCGCATTCAAACACTGGAGAGAATGATATGAGGATACGGCAACACTGACTGCCACATTAACCATGGAACAAAAATACGAAAACAAAATGCATCATCGGGATCGGGGCCTGCGCAGCTAGCCCCGTAAAAACAAATTGTACAAGATAGCCCCAAGTAATGGCAATTTCTTTTTAGCATAATAATTGCTTGTGTACTTTTGAAAATAGAAGGAATTATATGAAATGAAATCCTTTTATTCTTATCTTGTTTCTTGTATGAACGATAAACCAACTATGTCATTTGAAAGTTAAACAAGTACTTAAAATGTTAGTGACGTAATGAACAGGAGATGTCCTCTTCAAGAGCACCGTAAACATAAGAGGACCCTCTCTTATTAAAATTCTCACGTTAAAGGGTTGGTTTCTGAAGGATTTATGCCCGGAATCACGATGCCTTCGGGGAAATATGCAACCCGAAGACATATACGAAAGGACACAAAAAGTAAACTTGCACAAAAACTTATAGAAACTGTCAAGTAAAAGGGATAATGCTCGGAACCAAAGAGCTTCGAGGAAAATGCATCCAAGATTACACATAGTAAAGCGTGAATAGAAAAACATGAACAGAATCCTTAAGCAAATGAAAAGATTAAAGACTTGCATGGATATTCAAACAAAAAGTAAGACTCAAACTTTACTTGAGAGAAAATACGTCTTTATTTACAAGAACATGTAAAAACGGGAAAAGTAAAAAAAGGGGAAAAAGAAAAGAAAAGCTAAACTGCAGCATCTCCGGAACCAGGAGGAAGAGAAGTATCCGCATCCTCGGGAGAAGTAGGTGGGTCCACCAATGGCTCGATGTTTTCCACAGTTTGGTCTTCGTCAGCATCGCCCTACGATTCCTCTTTAGTTCCTGAAAACTCGAAACTAGAACCAGGAGCATCAGATTGCGCCGGGAGTCCATTTTTAGCAACCAACTCAAGCTCTCGGGCCTTAGCAATTTCGGCCTCAAATACCTGTTTTGGCCTCTTCCAAGTTTTTTCTCCTCATGTTGTACATGGAAAAAGTTTTCTCAACAACGACGGAAGACACTCGACATTTGAGTTCTTCTTTGAGTTGGGTTACCTCAGCAGTGAGGCTTTCCCGGCGAACATAACAGATCGGAGGCTAACATCAAGTTCACCGATAGTTGAACTAAAAAGCATGTTGTGCTCGATAGTTTTCCTGTACTTCTCTTCCAACTGGGCATGTTTCGCCCCAACAGCAGCAAGCTCTTTGGTTTTGGAGTTCAAGGTTTCTTCTAAGTCAGTCATTTTTTCGGTAGTAGCAGCCTCGTGCTCGGTTGCAGCAAGAATGGCATCCTGGACATCAGCCCATTTGGCCTTGGCTTCATAAAACCTCACCCTTAGCGGGCCAATTTCTTGGCTAAGGGTTACCACCTCTTAATCGCTTTTCTGCAAACGATCCTCCAAAACAACGGTCTCAGTAGCTTTGGTTTCCAGCTCCGAGAGGCGAAGAACAACCTAGTCCCGTTCTGCCAAAAGTTGATTTCGTTCAGAAGTAAGTTCCTCCTTCTCACGAACCAAACTCTGAAGGCCCTCGGAAGCAAGAAAGTTGGCCTACAAAATAGGAGAAGTAAAATTTAGAATACATTCATGCAAAAGTAGAAGAAATAATGAAGGAAGAAATGAACGCACCATTGCAGCATTGTGCATGGAATTGTTCAACAAACACTCTCCTGAGAGTGCTTGAATCTTTTCTGAATCCTTCTCTGAAGCCAAAGGCTTCAAATAGTTAGCAGGCTCCACCGGCGGGGAAAGCAGGTTGCACCCGATAGATACCAAAAGAGTAACATTCCTCCTCTTCTGTGGATCTTCATAAAGGGCAGCATAATTTTGCCCCAAATTCCCATTAACTAGGGACTAGGGAAGATTAACACCCTCTCCGTGGTAAGGTGCGGCCGGCAGAGATGATGTAGCAGTTGCTGGCGGAAGGATGGATGAAGATGGGAATGATGTAGCAGTTGCTGGTGATGGTGAAAGTGGAGATGAAGTTGATGGAGTCGAATGGTGAGAAATAGCATCATCAAATGCAGTGCTGGTGGATAGATGCTCGCCAACCAAAGATGGCAGGGATCCGGTACTCAACCCCTCAGTACCGGACGCAATTGGGGTCCGAAAATGAGTTGGCATCATCTACCAAATCAAACTCTCCCCAAAGTTCCGAGTCATCGTCCTCGGTTGGTGTAATTGTCTCAACAGGTGGAGCATCCTGTTGAGATGGTGAGGATCGTCGCCCCTCTATGTAGAGAATCTCCCTCATCATTAGCTTCTTCATCATCATCAATCATCACAATGTCTATGACCGGCCCGGAAGGAGGATCAGTCACCATCATCACCGGAGATGACTCGGGGGCATCAGTCTTTGCCCTCTTATTCTTTTCCCCGACCGCGAAAGAACGTCTTCTCTTTGGTTGTTTATCCTCCGATCGGGGACTCTGTAAAGAAGCGTTTGCGCTCGAAGGAGGCCCCAAGATACCTGTTCGAGTAAGTGTCTCCTGAAGCAGCCTCGCTGCATCAGCAGGATCAGCCAAGACGTCCTCCTCGAGGATAGAAACAAAGCCCGTGGGCAGACCTAATTTCATAAACAAGTCAAGAGGGTTCAACCAAGTTCTTCACATAAAAAGTGGAAGTAAGGTAAATCTAAATTACCATGATTTTTGGCCTTCCACCCGTATTTAAGAGCTAGTTCTTTCCACAAACGAGTTTCGGGCGTCGTAACGTCCAAGATTTTCTGAACCCACCGGTCCAGGCCTTCCACTACCGATGGGATCCATCGAGTTGCTTGCGAAGGGTGAAGAGTCAATACGGTCATAAAGGGATATTTATTAAAAGGAAATATTAATTGAAGATTATACGAGTATAGTTTCAAGCGGCCGGAAAGGATGAAGCCGTTGTTGGAATGATATTATCGGTGGCAACTGCAACGAACCGTTCCGTCCACCCACAGTCATTATCATCATCCATGTTGGTCAACAAAGCATGGTGGCCACGTTTGAATAGGTTTCTCATTCCTACATGGAAAATCTTGGGAGAGTAGTGATTCATCATACGATCTAAGGTTAGCTATTCTCCAGTCTCCTGTCACAAACACCGAAGGCAGGCGACCGTTCTCCATACAGACAGACTTACTTGTGCCAAACATACTTGGTAACGGAGGCAAAACTCCACAATCACAGAATCTACCTCTCCACTCAAAGAAAATGCACCCAAAGTAAAGAGGTACGTGTAATAATATGTAAAATCCTCCTTGGGAAGGGTCACTCGCTCCCATAGATCAGGAGCAATAATATCTAACTCATGGAAGCTTCAGTCTTCCTTCACAATAAGGATACTGGAAGGAAGAATGGAAGAAGGATACCTACTGACAGCCCATATATGAGGGTTAGCAGTGAGGAATTCTTCAAAGTCTTTTGTGGTATTAAGACTTTTGAGGATGATGGAACCCACCGTTTGAGGAGCTGAGTCTTCAGCTTTGTTCTTATTTTTTGAAGAACCGGCCCTTTGAAGAAGAAGCCATTGAATAAAAGAAGGAAAGGGTTTTTTGTTTGAAGAGAGCTAAAGAAAAGATGGAAAGCAAAGATGCAAATCAGAAGCTCAAGAAGTTATAGAGTGTATAGGAGAAGGATGATGCGTATAAGTAAAATTTTAGCGGCTAAATTCATGGCCATGATTATCTCGATAAACGGCAAAAGCTTTGATGAATCGTGGTGATACGTGTTCAGGGCATTAAATGCGGAGAGGCGTGCAACTAATCAACAGTCAGAAGTTTTCAGAGGGAGTTATAGTAATTCCCGTCAAAAGAGTGTTTCTACCAACTTCACAGTAACATAAAGTTATATCACTGGAAAATGGAGGACCATCTGTATAGGGTAAAATATGATATGACATTTGGTCATCTGAAGGAAAGACACGTCAAACCCAAGACGGGGATGGCCGAAGGCCGAACGGAGCTATTCCGCTTATCACCGAAAAAGATAACATTCATAAAGGTGTATTAAATGATCTGCGCCCCGTAGCATTTGATAAAGAATATTCTGCAGCATTAAGACCGGCAGCCCATTACAAGAGAATTTGGCATTTATGTTCATTGTTACATCTTCATCAATGACCCTCATAATTGACATTAAAGGAGGACACGATCCTAGGAGCTCCTTCCCCAGATATAACTATAAATAGTTAGCTCAATTATCATTGTAAGAGACATAAATTTTCTAGCTAACTTACACTATATTCTATACATAGCTTAATATAATTTTACTTTCTCACTTTTTGATCTCATTATTGTTGTGCCCCGAAACTCTGTTTCCGGAATTGTCATCTCTGTTGTTTCATCTACATTTTAAGGCTAAGTATTGTATAATTCTTCAATTATTTCATTATTTCAGAATCAAATTAGTTCACTTGTCTAGAAATCACGTATGAATTCAACTATACTATTTTACGGATAAATAATTATATTTGCCACAATTGTCGCGAGCGAAAATATTAATGACAAGGAAGACTTTTTGCTATGCTATTATCAGAAAGGACTTGAGACTTTTTTTTTTTTTAAAAAAAATAAGAACTGTTAATGGACCATGTGAACTAAAAGGACGCAAGTGACTGATCTTAAGACAACATTAATGACACATCATTTTCAGTTGGACGTCCAAAAAATGTGGTTAGCTGTCACGTAACATAGCATCCAAAATTACTAGCATCCACGTAACTCGTTCAGTTTTCTAGCAGAAAAAATTCACAGTATACTCTAGTACTCTAACAACCTTGCAGTTTAACTTTAGGAATTAAAAAGTACAATGAGAATATATATCACTTAATTATGAGTAACTAAGTGATAAATGTGTAGATTAGGGGTGGAAAACAAGCTGGTCGGTAATAAGCAGGTCGAAATCGAATAATGCAAAAACGATTAGCAGGGGCATATACAGGAACTTTTATAAGCAGTGTCGAAATTTACAAAAAAACGAGAATAATAACTTTAATTATTAATTTTCTAAACAAGAAATAGCCTTAGTCTACTGATTTTATTAATTCTTAAGTTTAAAAAAATCCGAGTTCAATTTGCTTCATCACATTTTTAACTACAAAGGCTTTCTCAAATATTTACAAAAAAATGTGCTAGTTGAGGTTTGAACCTTTAACATCTTAAAGCAAAATCAAGCATATTAATACATATACATAGTAAAATTTTACAACAAACCGGTGTCACTTGACGCCGCTTCGCTAAAGGTGCTTCCGCCTCTGCCCATTAGTTATTTATTGGTTGTCCATTTTCTAAGTGGATAATATGATTTTTATCCATATTTGACCGTTTTAAAGAAGTTCATTATCCAATACATTTTGTAATGGATAGTTAATATGAGTGAATAACTATTTTTTAAACCATTTTGCCACCACTAATAGCGTAGGTGAAGTAAAATATGTTGTGTATGCATTCATTGATTATTTGGTGTAAATTAAATTCCGAATGCAATTAAATTTTTACCCTAATTATATTATAGGCTAAGATTAAGTGCGAAAATGTAATGTTAGTATTACAACTCTATACGGGGAAAGCCTTCAATAGATGTCTATTTCAAAAGTTTAATAAATAGGAGTATATGTTATTTTTACAGTTGAATTTTAATGACTACTAGTAAAGTAGTTGGATAGTTGGATTCTTGCCGACTCCTCTTGTCTAAATGATCCAACGATCCACCTCTTCACATCACTTCACACTAATCAGTCTCAAATTGTGGACATTCTTTCCTTTTAATCTGTACCAAAAAAAATATTATTAAAGCAATTTAATTTTATTATTAATGAGATAATTTATGATCACATAAATGTCTAAAACTTACTTTAATCGAATTCAAAGGCCTACTTTCTTCTTCTATCGTGCTAAGTCAAATGGTATATGGCATAAATTAGGAGGGAAGGGTATTTATTAAGCCGTCTTGAAGGCAATTATTGCCAGCCAAGCAGCCTTAAAGGGTTTTTATTGCCCTTATTTCAATCAGAAAAAGTTACTTACCATTTTTCTATAAAAGGCTTTCCATATTCTTGTTCTTGTGTTAAAGAGCATTCATTTCCTTCTTATTATAGAAGGTGTTACAAATAATACCTAGAGGGATATTAATATTATTCACAACTATGGACCTCATATTCACAGCTTTGGCCTTTCTTCTCTCAGTTTTCATCTTATTATTCACACGAAAAACCAAATACAATCTTCCTCCGGGACCACCGGGTTGGCCGGTAGTCGGTAACCTTTTCCAAATAGCTAGTTCTGGTAAGCAATTTTTCGAATACGTAAGAGAGCTCAAACCAAAATATGGCTCTATTTTCACACTCAAAATGGGTGCTCGTACGATGATTGTTGTTAGCAGTGCTGAGTTGGCTTACGAAGCTTTAATTGAAAAGGGTCAAATTTTTGCTACCCGCCCGAGTGAGACTCCAACCCGAACCATTTTTAGTTGCAACAAATTCAGTGTCAATGCAGCAATTTACGGGCCACTTTGGCGATCCCTTAGAAGAAATATGGTACAAAATATGCTTAGTTCGAGTAGAGTGAAAGAGTTTCGTGATTGTAGAGAAATGGCAATGGATAAGTTGATTGAAAGGATTCATGCAGACGCTAAGGCCAATAATGATGTCGTTTGGGTGCTGAAAAACGCGCGTTTCGCTGTGTTTTATATACTTTTGGCTATGTGTTTTGGTGTTGAAATGGATGAGAAAATGATTGAGACCGTTGATCAAATGATGAAGGATGTGCTTATGGAGCTTCATCCAAGAATAGATGATTTTCTTCCTATGTTGAGCTTGTTTGTTGGATATAAGCAACGTAAGAGAGTTCGCGAAGTTCGCAAGCGACAAATAGAGACACTTGTCCCTTTGATCGAGAAACGTCGAAGAGCTATACAAAATCCTGGGTCCGACAAGACAGCTGCCTCGTTCTCGTACCTAGACACTTTATTTGATGTTAAGGTCGAAGGTAATGTCGAATTACATGATCACTTTAACTAAAAGTTTAAACAGTTCCAGAAAATACACTTTTGTTTACTTAATTATATTTTTTACAGGTCAAAAAACAGGACCAACGAATCCAGAGCTTGTAACACTATGTTCAGAGTTCTTGAACGGTGGGACAGACACAACCGCTACTGCAATAGAGTGGGCCATAGGGAGAATGATCGAAAATCCAAGCATACAGAAGAGAATATATGAAGAGATTAAAAACACAGTGGGTGATAGAAAGGTTGACGAGAAGGATATGGATAAGATGCCTTATTTAAACGCCGTCGTAAAGGAGCTTTTACGTAAACATCCTCCTACGTACGTTACATTTACCCATGCAGTAACGGAGCCAACAACATTGGGTGGGTATGACATACCCACGGATGCTAACGTGGAGTTTTTCGTACCCGGGATCTCGGATGACCCGAAAGTTTGGTCCGATCCCGAAAAGTTTGACCCGGATAGGTTTCTATCCGGGCGGGAGGACGCTGATATAACGGGTGTGACCGGGGTGAAGATGATGCCATTCGGGGTCGGGCGGAGGATTTGTCCGGGCTTGGGCTTGGCAACGGTGCATGTGAATTTGATGTTGGCCCGAATGATTCAAGAATTTGAATGGTCCGCTTACCCGGAAAATAGCAAAGTGGATTTTACTGAAAAATTGGAATTTACTGTGGTGATGAAAAATCCTTTAAGAGCTAAGGTCAAGTCAAGAATGTAAGTGGTGTAATTCTTAGATTATAATTCCAAAAATAAGCTTAAAAAAATTTCACGTGTATTTCTTTTCAAATATTTCATCTTTATAGCCTAATCTTGTGAAGCTTATTTCTATCTAATTATCAGCATTTATTTTACAGCTGATATGTCAAGAACGGAATAATATAGAGAAAGAACAAGATAAATGCCTTAGAGCTTATTACACTTGTTTATTAATTTTCTTTTCATTTGACTCTTTATTCCCTTGTAACTTAAACTAACCCTACCCCTCAAGTTTTCTGAGCATAATCACCTCAGTTTAAAAGAGAAACATTTTAGTTTCTATAATTAATTCAAGTTCTAGTATGGCTTATTGAGCAGAAATGAATTCAAGAATTGAAATTTATGAGCTATATGAAGTTTATTATATGTACATAATATACCCAATGGAATTATCAATAATTATACAGGATTTGGACTGCAGTTTTTGGATTCTACTAAATCCATATTCTTTGCGTGCTAGCTTCCATCCTTGTTATTACACAAGAAATTAACGAACACTACTAAAAATAGGGCCATTTCCGAGTGAAAAACTAACCTAGCTAACTCGGTCAGTTTTAAAGGATCAACGACCAAAAAATCGACCAAGTTAGCTGGGTCGAAAAAAAAGCTAATCAGTATTAAATACCCGTCGCAAACAGTCCGTGAAAATCAACTAATGCAGTCAGTATACTGAATTTTAACTATGCCGGTATCTTTTGACGTTTGTCCTAATTTTATTTTATTTTTTTTAAAAAGCAGATCGAATCGGTCAGTATTATAAAATCGATCAAGTTATGCAATCATAAAATGCACCAACTGGGAATCGAATCAAATCAAGGTCAGTACCATGGAAATGTACAATTCTACAACTAAATCATTGGTGTTTGTTAATCTAAGGCTTTCATTTTTATTTGTACTCTTCAACCGTATTTTTGCATGAAAATAACCGATTGAGTTGGTCGATTTAAAGAATATATTTTTTAATTAATTTTAAATAAAAATCGACCGAGCCAAATCGATGGTTTTCTGATCGATCGGTGTTTTCGACCGACTCGGTCGGTAGGCTTCGCTCAGAAAAAGAGCGTTTTTAAGTAAAGAAAAAAATCGGGTAATGTGAGTCTTAATTTTAATAAAGGATCGGAGCACGAGTTTTAGTAAGTTATATTGGTGTTTTCCTGTGACAACCATTGTAAAGAACTATTATAGTTCGAAAGAAATTTTTGAGTTATACGTGTGGAGGGACCATTATCATTTTAATGCTCCAGTTTGCAGTTGGACATTTAACATAAATAATTTCATGGGCCTAATAAATAAGCATTTGTTCATTGGTCCAATCATGCATGTCATGAAGTATTTTTCCAGCCTTGTGAAATAATGTGAACCACATTTTTGAAACCAATAAAGATAGTACGCCCCTAACAATCAAACATTGTGCGCTGAGCTGAAAGGGATTGAAGATAGTTTGACATTGACTTTTCACGAAATAACAACTGTTGAACTTTACACTACAAACTTTAAATTTGTATCCTATACACTTGGCTCCTATCGCCAGATCTAGTTTCAGCAATACAATGTTCTTCTCCATTGGCAGGATTGAGAATCGGCCTAAACTATCATCTATATATCCGGATAGATATACCGATCTTTATATGTTTTGGCTCGTTTCTATCTATTGATAGAATGATCTTCGTCCAATACCGAACTTTACCTTTTTTTTAGGAATTCCAGATAGCCAGTAGGCACCTCTATAATTGTACCACATGACAATGTCCTAAAGTAGGTTGACCAAAATAAAAACCGAGGTAAACAGAAGAGCATGATAATTACGGTATTTTGACAGAGTCTAAACAACTTTTATAAATCACAGGAAAGAGAGACATCATTTAATGAATAAGGCAGCCAAAGCAATAGTTGGCGGCCCCAATTTTCACGGGTAGCTAGTAGGTTTATCAATTAGATTTTCTTAACAAAAAGTTTAAGTATTTTAAAGTAAAAAAGTCTAAATCAATAGAAAAAGGAAAAGAAATCTTTGAATAGTTCGAAGCAAATAAAAGTACATTTTCTATTTAGAGGGAACAAATTGCAATCACTAGACGATAAGAATCTGAAAAATATTGCCTTAACAGCACAAATTCCCTAATGACATATTCGTCACTATGATATTGATGGTCTAGACTTATTTATCAAATTCAAAGTGTTAGAAGAGTTAGTACAAATAACAAATAATACTATAATCAATATACTCAATCAAATTATTGAAAATTTTGATTTTTTTTTTAAATGCCTATATTGTTAAAAATAATATTCCTGTAATTAACAATTGTTTCTGCGGAAAGATTTTGTTCTAAATTAACATTGATAAAATGTTACTTAATATTAACATGTCTCAGGAGAGATTAAAATGAATTAGTTATATATCAAAAAAATATTAGAAGAACTAAATTTATTAAATTAGTAATGACTTTGCATCTCGAAATGTTAGGAAAATAGTTTTCAAATAAAAATATATAAAATTCTTTTCCTCTCATCTGGATTTCGCTTAGGTCACCGAAAATGTTGAGCTAATTCCCTAATAATACAATTATGTGTTGAGTTAAACACCAATATTGGCAATCACTAGTAATAGCCTAGATCACTAATAATATCATACACGTTGGTCTGGGCAATCGCATCATTAATATTTATCAATAATATTTAGAGCTTTCTTCTCTATATGTCTATTGTGCTCTACCGATATAGGATCTGCCTAGATTGTTGCATACACTCTTTTTAGGAATTCAACTTTCTCGGTGAGGTTAATTTGGCTGATCATCTCAAAGATGTTTGATTTTCCTACATTTATTTGAGATTTGCGCCACTAACTATCTTAATGGTGTAGGATTTGTCTAAACTCAATTGAACGCTAAAGTTTGCCAACCAAGATTGCCCAAGGTTATGTGTGCCATGCAAAATGCATGCCCGACCCCTAGTATTATACATAACAGGCAACCCAACCTACAAGTGATGTACGTGATGTTATTTACTTTGGGCCTAGGGAACCGCAACTTTAAAACACGTAACTGAGGTTTAAGTTTTATTTTCTAATATACCTAATATCTTGCTCGTGTTTTGCCGCGGTGAAATTTGAGTGTTACACCACTTATCTTGTGTCATTCCGCAAATTAGGCATAGATAATCTTCTATTGTCTGCATTGAGTAATATCTTGTCAATACATTGAACTGTAATTAACGACGTACTAATGCATGAATATACTTATAAAAAATATGCAATAATTGCCACACACAGAGTAAATAAGAGTGTAACAAAATTCAGATCCAACTAGAATACATGACCAATATGACTATTTGAAAAGGAAAAGTAAGAGTCCAACATAATTTATTGCAAGGAGTTGGGACTCTTTTAGTACAACAATTGTTAATAAACCATGTGAAAGAAAAGTAAGCAAGTCACCGATCTTAAAACAAATATTAATGATACATCATTTTCAATTGGACGTCCAAAAAGTGGTTAGCTGTCACGTAACTTGGCGTCCAGAATTACTAGCATTAAGTATATCCACCAATATTATAGGTGCACTATAATTATGGTTTTAATTTTTGCATCACTTAAGTGGCTGCTTTCCTAACATCTAGGGTTCAAATTATATACGCTGTTATTATAAAAAATTTAGGAATTTTTACCCAAATAGCATGCCGGATTTATTGTTTATTTTTTCTAGTCACTATTCAAAAAGTATATACGGATTATATTCAGGTATACATATATTATACATGGATTATACATATATTATACATTCATCTACTATTTTTTGTTTAAGCGGTTAAGTGGACGGCTATTTAAGTTAATTCTTTAAAAAAAATTCATGATCACCTAAAAAATATCTAGTGTTGAAACTGGGGGATTTGTATCTATACTCGCTTTTTGGGTCACGTTTTAATTTATACCCGATTTGCAAAAAAAATTGACAAGTGTACCTACTTTTCGCGTAAACTTCAGACATACGGGCCTGAAGTAGCAAAGGCAATCACGCAAACTTCAGCATTCTAGTAGACGGGTTTGAAGTTGTTTGTAATTGCTGAACTTAAACATTCTACTAGCTGAAGTTTTGTTCTCTATTTGTTGAACTTCAGCATGTTTAGCTGAAGTTTTGTCCTGGATTCAATAGTTTTGTCGTAAAGCTTTTTCAAAAACTTCAACAGAAGATGCTGAAGTTATTTAGTTCATTTGTAAGAATTTCAGCACTAAATAAGCTGAAGTTTTTGTCCTACAGTCGTACTAGCTGAAGTTTTGTTCTCTATTTGTTGAACTTCAGCATGTTTAGCTGAAGTTTTGTCCTGGATTCAATAGTTTTGTCGTAAAGCTTTTTCAAAAACTTCAACAGAAGATGCTGAAGTTATTTAGTTCATTTGTAAGAATTTCAGCACTAAATAAGCTGAAGTTTTTGTCCTACAGTCGTACTAGCTGAAGTTTTGTTCTCTATTTGCTGAACTTCAGCATGTTTTAGTTGAAGTTTTTCGCGTAAACTTAGTGTTGACTGAAGTTTTTGTTTGTAATTATTGAACTTAACATTCTACTAGCTGAAATTTTATTCTATATTTGCTGAACTTCACATGTTTTAGCTGAAGTTTTAGATAGAAATTACTTCGTAGGCACCCCCTGCTTTGACTTTGCCACAATCTTTGCAACCCGAAATACCAACAGCCTTCCTCTTCACAGCGTACTACAATGCCAGAATCTAATTAACATTACTATCAATGCAACTATGAATACACGGTTCAGAAAACTATCAAATAACATATAAGCGAAGCTGTACCTTTCCACAGAACTCACAGAAATACTTGTTGTGCTGACTGACCTCTATCTTCTTAATCTGCTTCCTCAAACTAGAACCATAACAGGTACCTGGAAAAACACAACGTTATACCAAGCCATAAGAGGCGCCTGAAGTTGTAAAAATTAGGGTATAGGTTAAATAATTTTAAAAATATGGGTATAGATTAAATGGGGCGATCAAATAGGACGTCCCGTGCAATTTTTCCGTTGAAACTCTTTAAAAATATGGGATTCTTAACCTTGAAAATAAGACATGCTACCTGTTACAACAAGCCGGATAAAATTTTCTGATTTGACTGATAATGCATAAAACTTAAACTCAAAGTAGAAATATTGTCCTTTTCCTTCAAACCTCTTTTTCAATATTATTCCATGCAGCTTTTATCTTCTTGCAAAAAAAATATAACTTTCATGAACTCCAACGTTATTTTTGTGCTATCAATGCAATTTAACTAGTTTAAAAAAAGTTAGTTGCCTTATTTTTCAAGTTACTAGTTCCACATATACCTTAAAATGTCAATGTATAAAAAGTTAAAAGAGACGAAAAGGTACATAATGTAAAAAAGGTAAGGAAATTTTTTTCTATATGTCCTCTCGATCAAAGCACTGTATAATGACAACTACGCTAAATCGATTTAAATCACAAAGTTGACTTCCAATTGGACTTGCGAAAGAGGTACGATGTACACATAAATCTTAGGGGTCGTTTGGTAGAGGGTATAAAAATAGTGTGGAATAAGGTGTACTAATAATGCAGGGATTTGTAGTGCATGAGCTAGTAATGCAAGCATTAGTTATGCACATATTATTTCTTATCTACTGTTTGGTGTGGTGTATTAAAAATTATAATGCATTGCATAATATTTAAGAAAAATAGTTGTTTACAAAAATGCCCTTCATATTCTATAGCTTTAAGCTACTTTAAGGACAATCTTGTCTTTAGCCATACTAATGCATGCATTAATAGCCTTGGTATTACTAATGTCATGGTTTTCTATGCATTACTTATACATAGTATAATACCAAGTATGATGTATAACTAATATATACAAGTATTAGTTATACACATGTTTAAAAAATGTACCAAATAAGGTATTAGTAATGCATAGAGCTAATGCTTGCATTATTTCTTCTAATATCTCCTACCAAACGACCCCTTAGAGTTATGCACAACCGTGAAAGAAAAAAAATTTATTTACACAATCATATCACTTTAAATAGTCCATGGGATAGTGGACGTGTGAGACCAGTGCCGTTGAACATTTGATATGGTGAGAATTTTTTAGTAAAGGCATGGCTTAAGTCAACTCAAGACAGGATGTTTTTCAACTACTATTATAGTTCGTACAACCTTGAGGAATCGAAATTAGTGTAATATGTTATTAGCCTAGTGCTACTCCACATAAGACTTGCTAGAATAATTACTATTAGTGATGGCAAAACGGTTAAAAGAAAACAATAATCATTATTTATTAAACAATGTATTGAATAATTAACTTTTTAAAAACAAGTTAAATATGGGTAAGAACCATAATTAATGGGTTTAACTTTTATATTTTTAAAAGCTCAAATTGGGGGGTCCTCAAGTTTGGAAGACTACGAATTCTCTAAAAGTGATTATATTCAATAAATCATGGATGGTTAACTCACTTTTTATCCGTATTAAATATGGGTCGGGTCGGATAATTGATCCGTTTTTCGCATTCCCCGTTTTTTACCCAACCATATCCGATCCGACCCGCCCGTTTGCCGCACCTAGCTATCACTAACCTAAGTATTTCTCCTGATAACATGGTTTATTAGGAATAGCACACCTAATATGTCAATACAATCTTGTCTGCTACACTCATATGCAAGTGTCATGGTGCAGCAAGGAGCTGAACTAAGCGTTCCGTCAAAACTACCACCCTCTTATCGCCACTATAAAATGCTATCAACCCTGGCTACTGATAAAGTATTCAAAAGGAAGAAGATAAGGGGGGAAATAATAAAAGAAACATTGCCTTGCTATATTTACAAACGGCCGTAAGAGTAGCAAGTCATCTACCAATCAAAATCGGGACAACGAGATGAACATGATACCTACATTGTGGAATCTTCAATCTCTGTCAATTTGGAAATCTGCAGTCTTGACCTAAAAAGCTTATGCATTTGATGGGCTCTCAACTTGTTTGTTTTCTGAGTGCTTCGAGTTCTGAGTATCTACGTTCAAAATGACATCGTTTTCTCTGACTACCATCCTACCACCCTCAGGTGGACAGTGAGCGTCTGTGGTGGAGTCCCTTCTCAGGCTGTCATGTAATCTTGGAGAATGCCTCAGGCCAGATGATAGACAATTGTTTGAAGTAACATTTAGGGAGTCCATCGCATACTGAGATCGGATAGCTGAACTAAACAAAGGTTGCATAAATTGCTTTTTCTCAGGAGTCTCACGCAGAGAAATTCGACAAACTGGGCACGTGGAGTGCTGCTGAAACCATATGTCAATACATGTTGCATGGAAAGAATGGCCACAAAATGGCATAATACGTAGTGTGTCCTGCTCTTGATAATCGGCAAGGCAGACTATACATCTATGAAAACAAAGATGGAAAGGAAGTTATAAGGTAATATTGGTTATGTTAAAAGTTAAAAACATATGCAACACAGCTAAAGCACTGACGAGAGACATTATGTATCAATGAAACTTGCAATACTCACAAGCTACAAAATTTCCGAACTACAACACACAAGATACAGAGACCATAAAAATTGATAATATAAAAAAAGATCTCAACTTAACGGAAACACGTTAAGTGCCATGATCCCTTTATGTGCCACTTCAACATCGGATGTACACAATATGTTTAGCCACGTTCGTTCAGCGTATTAACAATGATAAAAATTTCAACTATGATCACATGCATGTCAAACATGAATTCTATGACAGTCATGGTATTTAACATGAACACTGGGACTATTTCAGAGACGACATTACATGCATAATTCATACAATGAAGGCCATTTTTCTTGTACAATGAATGACAATGATTATGCGGCATTCAGGAGAAACATGGGTACAGTTGTAAAGAGATATCTTTTGGCACCCAATACAGAATGCTTTGCTCATTCTAGTAAAGAAACATGCTTTGTTCTTTCAGTTTTCTGATTGGCTTACTTGTTGTTGCTTCTTCCTTTTATCTTTCCTGAACCGAGGGTCTACCAGAAACAGCTTCCCTTCCTTCCTATAGGTAGACATAAGGTTTGCGTACACACTACCCTCCCAAGACCCCACTTGTGCGATTACACTGGGTTGTTGTTGTTGTTATTCTAGTCCAGAAGTCATCAATAAATGGTTTCCAGTCAATTCTTTCCTACCAAGCAGTTAGCTTCTCTGATATAAAGGCAAGAAAGTGCTCAAAATATCTTGGATTTACATAAAAAGGAGACTGAAACATCTATATGATGCAATCATATCATGCATAAATCTACTACGAACCTAATATATGATGCTGTTAAGTCGACACCAACCTACTTCTATATTCTTCAAAACCTGATGCCTCAACGATATATTGCTTTTATATTGACCAACAGAGACACATAAAATCCAGGTCTAGATTGAGAAGATGAAATGACTTAACAGTTCTCGGTTTCCTAGTTTAATAGTCATATTCAATACCTATGACACATGCTTTGGCCGTTAACTAAAAGGTGAACAATATCTTTAGTATGCCGAATGATAAATAGTGTCCCAATACATACAGTGAAGCTTATGAGAACTCTAAAATAATAATGTCCCATCACCCACTGAAACAGAGGAAAAAGTTAACAGCAAGCTTTTATGTTTAATAGAATCACCACAGTGGTAATGTGCAGTAGTCCATTTTCTACTGTATAAAATCAATGCCAGCCCCTAATCTTCTGATTTGCTCTTCATTTCCATATATCTAGAAGAGAGTTTTGAGGCTCTAAATGCAGAATTCAACAAGAACAGCAAATGGCCTTCACGTGAATTAACAAAGCCTATTGATTAGTCTGGACACGTTTCAGATGAGCAAAGCTTTAATAGTCAAAATGATTGCATTTTAACCAAGACATCAAAGCAGTGAACTTTTTTCTCGTTTTAGAGACATGGAGAGTAAGCGGAAATGTTTCACCTTTTAACAGCACATGAAAGAAAATAGAAAAACAAAAATGCAAAAAGGAAAATTTGAGATCTTTATACAGGTAAAATGCAATCACCTACTCCAGGATTTCATCTAGACATACAAACATATGTGCACAGTGAAATCTAAAGTATTTCTCCCTTTCCAGAAAGGAGGCAGCTGGGAAGCGTCACATTGAAACATAGAGGAAATGGTATAAACTGAAATTTTCAGAACCTATGCAAAAGGAAAGTGGCAGATCTACAAAATAGAGGAGGTGAGGATGTATCCACTACCTCCGGCTCGACCTACACACACACACACACACACACACACACACACACACATATATATATATATATATATATATATATATTTAAATTAAGTTTATATAGTAATGGGTGTAGTGATACTCCGACCGATTAACTTAAAACCTTGGATTTGTCCTTGAACAAATATCCAAACACCTTTGCTCTTATTGAAGGTCTTCACAAGCAAAACAAGGCAATATCCAATATTCAGGCATTTGTATGAATGTACCATAACCAGGCAGATCCAAAGGGTCGAGGATATATTGACAAATGTAGCTAATCATGATTTTCAATATACAGGAAATCTACGTGATCTTAGGCTCTCCCTTTTTAACCCAATCTCTAGCATAACTCGGTCATATTATAATGCCATGTAGACCTTGTGTTGGTTGTTTGTTCTCCTGTAACCGGAGGACGACAGCACAAGCAAAGCAAAGGGCAGAGCGAATGTAACTGTATACAAAGGAACACCAGTATAACAATTCTCTCAACCAAGAATGCCTTCTTCTCTTTAACTAGTTTTCCTGATCGCTTTATCCCAAATGATTCAAAAGAAAACTCAAATTTTGAACTAAATCTCATTTAGTTTCTCCAGAAGAATTTCACTTTGCAGAGCAGGTGGACATACTAATACTCCCCATAAACACCATTCTCAGTTGTCAAACAAAGTAAGAACTTAAGAAAAAAACATAAAAACTTAAATTAGGAGCAAGCTATAATTGTCTTACAAATTTTTGCATAGAATTACATATGCAATATGTTGGGTTCCATCTCCAACATACATCTCCCAATACGAGCTACAAGTAGAAGCTCATGTCTAACGTGACTTTCTTCACCACACACTCGTGGTTGAACTACAGATACAGTGTTTAGTAGCCCCAGGCTGAATTAATGTAACTAGCTATATATTTAAAGCATCGATCCAACTAACACAAAACACACATAGCTGTCAACACCCTTGTCCGGGCACACAAAGTTAAGTTAGCACCCATCAGACACTTGTTCTTGCTCCTAACATTCTTTAAATGGATAACAAGATTTGCATCAAAACTGTAAAGAACCTTCACAATATCCCTCCACAAAATGAAGGCAATTACTGACTTAATGATGTCATGCTTCAGATATATTTACCAGGTTCCAAATACACATACTTCCAACATCATGATAAACTTTAACTGTGTGGGCTTTACAAATTATAAATGTTGGAAAGGTACAACACAATCTGAAAACATATCCATAATCCTAATTCAACTTTTTTTTCTTTTGCTATGTCGTCCTACTTCATATTATTCATTCCTGCTTTCAACCAAAAATAGATTTGGTTTGTGCACTCAAGATAAAAAATAGTCCATGTTATGAGGAAGTCAAGAACCACCAATTAGAAAGAAGTATTATTTCTCTAAAGCTTGTATAACATGTAGAAATTGAAGCAAATATCAGCTTACCCATCTTCTGCAGAGGTAAAAAACACATCGCCATATTTCTTTGTCGGGAAATTGGCAACAGCAAGAGGCTCGAGACCATGTAAACCACGCTCCAACTATACAAGGGAAACATACACTATTATTTAAACAAAAAGCAGGATTAATTATTCACACGAAAATATCGTTCTGCTTCTGTTACTAAAGAAGAATCCAAGCAAAATAGTGAGTTAAAGGGTACTATCTTTGAACAGTAACTGATCAAGTACAACTAAATTTTAGGTTGTGAGGTAAAGGAAGTGAACTGAGGGGAACAAGACCTACAGCTACAAGCACAAAGTAAAAAAGCATCATCACGACAAATTGATGTTCGTTTGAAAGGTCTTTACCCGAAGAATATGACAAGTCATAGAAAAGCATCTGAAATGTCCATAAAACCTCTTTAACAAACTACACATCAAAGTTCTAAGTGGCCTACACGGTTGAGTATGTACTATGCACCAACTAGACTACTCAACCAATCAAAACTGCAGTCATGATCAGATACTTAAGTAGGCGTTTGGACATATATATTATTGATGAATCAATGCTTGTTTTACAATTTTGTCCATTATTTCAACTTCAATTTGAAATAGAGAAAATTTGAAATTGCAGAAGATGGTTTGAGGAATATTTAACTCACAAACTTAATCTTTTTTTCCAAGTGAAATTCTATGCGAACACATTTTCACAACTTTGAAATACTCTATTTCAACTTCAACTCAAATACTTTTGAACTACCCAACGTAAATGTAGAAAAACCAAACAAGAAAATAACACTACAATAAAGCAATGACATGTTGAAACTGTATAAAGAAAGAAAACAACATAATACTAATCAGTAATGAACAAGTGCTCACAATGCTAAGATCAGATCTAGAAGCATTTGCAAAAGATCGTCTTCTCGTGTTCAATTGAATTCTTGCACAAATTAGCCTAGTGCACACAAACACTATGAACATAGTACTAACTGCAAATCCAATCACAGTCATCACCAAATTCATCCCTGAAGATATCATTTTGCCAACTTTTTCTTTTCAAAATAAAAACTTTATTATCCAATACCCCAATAGTCCAACAGTTGAAAATTCTTGAAAAGTTCCAATTTTGCTCTGCTCATTCCAACACAAACCAAATTTTACACTATACCCAACTCATATAATCACAAGATTGAAACTTGGTTTTTCCCAAAATAGCAACTTTACTATCCAAAACTACTATAGCCCAAGAATTGAACTTCCCAGAAAAGTTCCAATTTTGCTCTGCGCATTTCAAAAAGCAAATTCTACACTATACCCAACACATATAATCAGAAGAAAACTTAAATCAATCCCTAGTAATTACAGTATTCTCTCAAAAATCTAATCTTTCTTAGTTCTTGAGTAATTTACTTAAACAAAATGCACCCAAGAACCTAATCTTCACTTTAGATTTTCAAGAACCCTTTTCTGAATTTGCTTCATAGCTCATAAAAATACAATCTCTAGCACTCTAGAGGCATCCCTCAGTGCCTCCATTTCTCCTATATTTCTGCATATATATATGTATTGGATATTTGAACCTATAAAGACTTGGCATTTTAATCTTGAAGAGGGTCAGCATGTTTTCTTAATATCAACATGTGGAGAGAGAAAACAGAGAAAATTACGAGAGAGAGAGAGAGTGAAGTGCTGATGGAAAGAGACACGGACAGGCACCTATGTTATCAGGAAATTAGTGTGTGTGAGAGAGAGATCTGAGATCCATAATCATCGTAGTGGAGTAATTTTCTTAAGCAACTTAATCACAATCAAACAAAAATACATCAAATTAATTAAAAAAAATAAGACAAGTATGATGTATTTGCGCAAACATAGAAATGAGAATAAGTAATTTCCCAATAGAATTAGGGCGCACTATAAAGCATTGCTTATTACATGGACCAGTGTCAAAGTAAGGAATTTTTTCCAAGATGTTCAAACTTGAAAGAAGTTAAAAGAAAATTTTGACCAAGGTGATCAATATATGTTATATATACCTTTAAAATTTAATATTTTATTTTTATATATAATATAATTTTTTGACGACTGACCACCTTTAGAATAATGTGGCTTAATTCGCCCGTGATACGAAAGAAAAAGGACGAAATAATTTTCCGTGTCCATTTATAATTTAAATAAAAAAAGATGGATCTTTTGTATTATATATATAGAGAGAGAGAGAGTTGTAGTAGGTTAGCATTGTATACTTATTTATTTTCCCTAAAAATAAACCTAACAGCATACCACCAATGAATAAATAAGAGGGATGTTTTTGTCTTTCCACCAAAAACTAAACCTAGTTCTCATTTCCCCTATTTCATTTACACGTTGCTCTCTCCATCTGCGAATAAAAACTTGAGGCATTTGAATGTGTAATAAAATTTTTTGCATTTTATCATTTTCTTTCTCTTCTTAATTTAGATAGTCTCCATAGAAATTAAGATTTGAATTCTTTAGATTTAATGTGAGCAATTTGGATATATAGTTCTCTAACAAAGAGAAAGAAAAACAAAAGAGAGAAAATAGAGAGGGATGCTTATACTAGTACAAGGGAGAGTAGAAAAGAGAACACGGAGGGAATAATTGTGTTTGGACAATAATGCCCCTCTTATTAATGTGTGGTTTATTTGTTGGTTAGGTCTTGTTAGGAAAAATGAATATGTATACACTGTAAATCCAAATCTCCTGAAAAATACTCCATGAGAAGATTAGGCTTATTTTTAATCTTTCCTTTTCTTTGATTCCATATTTGGTTAGTTAATTGTATAATGTTACCCAGGAAAACTATTGTATGATGTTACAATTCACGTACGTCATACTATTTTACTGTTAAATATATATATATTTTTTAGGAACAATAATATATCGCATGCATGAATAATGCATAACATAATAATATATTTATGTTCATTTCTACTATTAATATATAAGAGAGGATAAGCAGGCATGTGATGGAAACATGTCTGCTTCATCATGAGGGCATTTTTGTTATTTTTGTATTGATGATACGTTCATCCTAATTTACCACGTAGAAAGCACTGCTTCTTACAACTCAATTCTATCTCTGCTGCATTTCTTTGCTTTGCTTTTGTTTAGTACCAAGTTTTCTGTCTTGTTCTTCTTTACCCTCTTTTTGTTGATAAAAATCCTCTTCAGCTTTACTGTGTGTTCTTTGTAGTTCCTAGCTGTTGAAAGCTGCTGAATTTTGCTTGTTTAATCAAGGTTTTTTCTTTCATCAATAATTTCTCTTTTGATCTGTAATTTTATACAAATGTGATAACTTTTTCAAAAGAGTAGAGTTTTTGAATATAACTTTCTGGGACTATCCTCATTGCAAGTCCATTGTATAGCTAGGCATGTTGTAAGCAGCTTTAGTTGTGTACATCTTGGATATTGAGTAAGTTTCTTTTGGTATTAGCTTATCTTTTTGATATAGAAAACACAGTAAAAGTAGTATGACTATACTCTGGTTTAGATTCTCCTGCAAAATACTAAAATTGTTGCGATAGTAAGCATTATTTTCGTGCGACGAACTTCTGTTGCAGTGCAGGCAGCAAGAGTTTGATTTGTGTCTTTTTCTTTTCCCACAATTATTTCCTGTTTTGCATTGGAGAAATGTAAATATTGTGTGCAGATGTAAGTATTTACCCGCAGGAACCTAGCAAGATACAAAAACAATTCTTGAACTGTTTTTGTTGACTTATAGTCTGAAGTTGTTTAAATCATTAAAAGTGATTCTTCATCAATTACAAATATGAGCTTCCGTTGTTATTGTCTGATCTCTCTTTGCACATATTCTGCAGGAAAGAGTCCTTTCATGGCTATATAGTACAAAAAATACTTTTTGCTTATTGTATCACTTTGCTTTCAATATGGAACTATATTAGTATTTCCATCAAATCCTTGATTGTGTAACTATAGTGTTTGACCGTGGCAGTTCATGTGAAGTTTAATATATCAATTACTAGAATGTTATACATCATTGGAAATTGACAGTATATTAACAAACCTTCAAGGAAAGAAGAAAGTATCACCAAAAATGAAAAGGGTACTATTGGAAGAAGTTGCCAGAAAATATTAACGCGGACCAACTATTGGGCCCATGCTTACCATGGGCAACACCCCACTAGTATATAAAAGAAACGATTACAACGATTTCTTTGGCTTATTTATAGATGATAGAAACTGGGGGTCCGCCAAACTATATAGAGAACCAGGTTCTCTATTAGTTTTCACAGAATATACGCAGACTACAGTAAATAATTAACACAATGGAATTTTACGTGGAAAACTCCCAGCTCACGAGATTAAAAACTAGGACCTACCCTTATAGGATTTCAACTTCACTACTGAGCAAACTTCAGATTACAACCTGCTGTAATCTAGGAATTAACCTCTTAATCCTTCACTAACTTTTAACAACTCTATTACAAGCCCCTTTGTAATAACTCTATTACAAAGCTTACAACTCGACTAACTCTAGCCTAGACACAAACACAAGGTTTATGATTTTTCAAAAATTTTCTACACAATGCTTCTAACTAAGCTAAGTAGGAATTACAAGTAAAGTACTTTAACAAAGGTGCAACACAACTAAGGAAATGTAATAACTCAATACACGAAAATGGCCCTTTGTTATGTTGTTCTTTGTTCTTCATGCCCGTGAGAATCGCTTGCAGGATTGACGCACACACTTGAGAGAATGCTAGATGGATTCTTTAATGTTGAAGTGATGCTTTGCCTTTGTTTCAATGTTAATGTTACGTAGGTGACATCACTTGAATGATGCAAGCATATTTGGTACAAGGGCATTCCCAATAAGGTTGATTGTTACACTGTTTGCACTGTTGCGTGTGCAGACAACAACTTTACAGTTGTTGGGGGGTTGATTGGTACAGTAACCAAGGGAACTGATGTCCAACTATTCCCTCTGTTGTTTCTTTGACTCTGAAGAGTTGATTCATGTCCCCAACTTGAGACTTGTTATTCTTACGTACTTGAGGATATGTATCATGTTCCTTATTTGGTTCTTATTATTAAGTTTGTTAGATCACCAAAACATAACAAGAATGCATATAACCTATCAATTTTCCTTTTTTTTTATGATGACAAACTTATAATTGAATTTCCCCCTAAGAACCAGAATTCCCCCTGAATCTGTTCCCTATTTTGTTCCCTCTAAACTAATTCCCCCCTTTTGGCATCATAAAAATGATTAGTAGCAAGAAATAAGTAAAAAGAAGTCTAGCTTGTTTAACTCATGTCGCATGTATGCACACAATATAACAAAAAAACAGAGCAAAAGAGCAAGACATGCATAACAAAAGGACGAAATTATCATTAAGTTTTGGAAATAAAATAGGGAGCAGTTCCATTGTTACCAATTCACCCACAAAATAAAAACAACAAAAAGGTACCAGTCATAAACATCTCTAAGCACGGGAAAATAAAACAGAGGACATACACTATGAACTTGACACTGGGAAGGGAACGAATGTTAAGGAGCACTGGAAGGGGGAGCATTGGAGGCAGAGGAAGAGGCAAAGGTTCTAAGAAGGATGTCCATTCGAGCATTTGTTGACACCTTCTCGTTTAGAAACCTTTCTTTTAGGTCCTCAACCTGTTTCCTGTGGGAAGCATTTTTCTTTGCCAGATGGGTAACCTCTGTGCTTTGGGAACTGCTGGAACCAGGTGCCTCCTAGACCTGAATAGCTGACCTTCGAGAATGGCATTTCGTGCCTTCAGCTTCCTTATCTCTTTAGTGGCACTATTCTGAGCGTTGATCAGTTGAGAGATGATGGAATTACTGCCAACCCCTCCACTCTTATCAATACACTCACACTCTTCTAGGGTGGTTATGGAGAAGGTTTGCTTGGGAGTACCCACTTTAGCCTTTCCGAAAGGAACTTTGAAGAATTCAAATACTTTAGTGAGAAGGAACCCGTAAGGCAACCCATGATTATCATCCTTGAACTCTGCCACTTCTTCATGTGCTCTATAATAAGACCAGGCAGGTTTATAGTGGTGTAGTCATCCAGTGCTTCCATAAGAACCAAGTATGTTCATGATGTAATAGACCGTCTTTAGGCACGTGGGAGCAGAACTTTGTTCATCATTTCAAATAGCAGTTGGTACACTGGGAGGAGGGCCTTCTTGTGTACTCGTTCCCCTTGTTGTACTTCCTTATCCTTCACGATGACATTTCTGAAGTTCGAAGAGCAGGTCCCCTCAATGAAGGACATTCCATCAGTAGGCATGCCAAAAATGGTTCCTAGTACAGTAGTATCCATCACAAAATCAACACCATTCACTTTCAGGCAGATGTTATCATCCTCAACTGTGAAGAAGTCAACATAGAAACTACGCACTTCTGCCTCATACACTTTGGGACTATCACTTGTGAACAAATGTGTCCACTGTTGGAATTCACAGATATCCACCAGTTGGCGCATTCCTGACATGTCAAGAACATTAGGGGCAAATGTGCGGCCCCACAACACATTTTGGTTTCTCAAATTTTCCCTTCCAACATCCTGGGTTGCACCAACCTTGGCCTTCTTGGAGGAACCAGGTTCCTCAGTGTACCAGCCTTCATTTTCACTGATTTTCTTGCACTTTTTCTTTTCTAAACAAATTTCTCAGACACCTTTTTCTCATACACTGACCCCTCTGACACCTTTTCAGATACTTGTTCAACCGACTCGTTAGTCACTTTCTCCCCAGACTTGGCAACTACTCTCTTATCAGATATTTCAACTACTTTCTCACCAGATTTTTCACCATCAACATTGCTCAAACCCATCTCACTCACAGATGACTCTTTCTTGGACTTTGGAATTATAAGTTTCCTTGAGGACTAAGGAACCAGGTTCCTCATCAACATCATCATCAATATCAACAAATAGTGCTGGAGGCACTACTTTCTCATTTACAGCATTCCCATCTTTTACCAATATCCTCTTCGTTTCTTCTTTGCTTTTCCTTATGACTGACTCAAGAGCTTCCTTATTCTACAACCTAGTGGTAGGTCTCTTAGGAGTTGACTCTTGGGGAGTTGCCTTTCTACTTCTAGCCCTAATTAAGCTCACAAGAGCCATTTTGTCATAGTCATCTTCATTATCCTCATTCTCCTCCTCAGATAAAGATCTCGTTTTAGGGACAAAAATGGACAATGGCTCAGCATAGAAATGAGGAGAGTGAGCGGTATCAGTACTGGCCTGGGGTTCTTGTGGAGAACCAGGGTTTTATCCCAAGTAGAAGCAAAGGGCTCCTCTTGGGTGGAGGGATTAGGTCCCTCAGTTGGTTCCCTAGTAGTACTGTCAGGTGCCAAAGTTTCGACAGGCACCAGTTCCCTACCCTCTACCTGTGTACCATTTGCTTCCCTCTGAGACTCATTGGTTTCAGACACACTCTCATAACCCCCAATCAAACTTTCCTCAGCAGCTATTGATAACACTTTTTCTATAGCCTCTTGTTCTTGTAACTCCAAAGTAAACTCAGAAGGCATAGAAAGAGCATTACCTGTAAAATCGGCAGCATTTAGATCAAGGCTTGGGGTAGTCTTTGCCGATTCATCAATGTTACAACCCACACCTTGTATTTCAGAACTTTCTTCCACTGATAGACTAGAAATTTCTTGATTTTGTTCTTTCTCCACTGTATTTGCTTCTACCATTTTTTCCGACGAGACAGAAGGAGAGGTCGCAACCAAAAATGTCTTGGGAGTCGTGGTTTTGCGACTCCGATGAGAGCCAATACTCGACTGAGTTAGAGAGGAACCAGTAGGTGGTTGTGACTCTAGCTTAGGGTTTGGACTAGGTGGCGTAGGTATTGTAGGCTCTAGAACTGGGTTTCAATGGGTGAAGGCACAGTGGGGACGATGCTTGGAACATTCTGAGTTTCCAGATTTTCAGACATGGTGAAGTGTAGTGAGAATTGATGGAAGAAGAGAGTGTTTGGTTTGAAGAAAAAGGGAACTTTTAGCTTGTGATGTGAACAGTTATGAAAGTGACCGTAAGAGGATTTATTTAAGAAGAGTGAGGGAACAGTTAGGAACGGGTATCAATTTTGGGTAAGACTGAGATTTTAATGATGTGGCACCATTCTAGCCGTTAAAAAGTTGTGGATGAGAGTACATAGGAACTACTAACATGTGTCAAAGGAACCAGGTTCCTTGACAGGTTTCGTAAATGTGAACTTCATCCTTTTGACCATAATGTGGTATCATTGGCTACTTGTTTGCCCTGTAATCGTCATGCGTGTCTACCTGCAACGGTATAGAGATGAGTTAGACTTTGCCAGAAAATACTTTTTAGCCATTTTACCTGTTTATTTCTTTCATAGCCAATCATTGAGGGATCAGGTCCATAGCTTGATTTTATCAACCCTAGTTCCAAGCGGTTCCATTCAAAGTGCTCTCTATTTGGTGAAGATGTCTGCAATTTCATCTTCTATGCTGCAAATTTCATGCAAATGAGCCCTTTTTCAACATTGTCTCTGAGGAAGTGATGTCGCATATCAATGTGCTTTGTTCTCTTATGTTGAACCGGATTTTTGGCCATGTTTAGAGAACTGGTGTTGTCACATAGTAAGGGCACACTGTTAGAAAACACACCAAAATCTTCCAGATGATGCTCGATCCATAGCAGTTGAGCACAACAAGAGGCAGCCGCCACATATTCACCTTATGCAGTTGAAAGAGCCACTGAGTTTTATTTTCTTGTACCCCATGATATCAAACAAGATCCCAGAAAATGTGCCATGCCATAATTGCTTTTCCTATCCACCAGATAATCAGCATCAGCATACCCGATTAAATCAAAATTGTCTCCTGAGGGATAGTAGAGAACCAGGTCTTGCGTGCCTTTGAGATACCTCAGGATTCTCTTGGCAGCCTTCAGATGAGTTTCTGTTGGATTAGACTGAAACCCGGCACAGATTCCCCCACTGAAAACAATATCTAGTCTTCTTGTTATGAGATACAGGAGTGACCCAATGATACCTCTATACATGGTCTCATTCACAGAGAACCAGGTTCATCCATGTACAAACAAGTAGCACTGGCAATGGAAGTATCAATGATTTTTCATCCTTCCATATCAATTCACTTCAGAAGCTCCTTGATGTACTTCAGCTGACTTATCATTGTCCCCTTAGGAGTTTGCTTGACTTGTAATCCCAAGAGAAATTTAATTCCCCCATCATGCTCATTTCAAACTCATTTTCCATGAGTTTTGAAAATTCCTCACATAACGAATCATTTGTTGCTCCGAAGATGATGTCATCAACATAGACTTGCACAATGAGCAGGTTCCTCCCTCGTTTTTTCAGAAATAAGGTGTTGTGAATTTTTCCTCTTGTAAAGTCATTTTTTAGAAGAAATTTGGACAATCTTTCATACCAAGCACGAGGAGCCTGCTTTAGCCCATATAATGCCTTGTCAAGTTTAAAAACATGCTCACGATGCTCATGATTCTCAAATCCAGGTGGTTGCTTGACAAAGACTTGTTTTTTAGAAAGCCATTCAGAAACGCACTTTTGACATCCATTTGGAACAATTTGAATTTCATATGAGATGCAAAGGTATTGAGGATTCTGATGGACTCCATTCGAGCAACTCGGGAAAAGGTTTCATCATAGTCAATCCATTCTTCCTGATTGTAGCATTGAACTACTACCCTTGCCTTGTTTCTAGTTGTGTTTCCAAACTCATCAAGTTTGTTTCTGAATACCCACTTGGTTCCTATAACAGTTCAGTCATTAGGTCGTGGAACCAGGTGTCATACGTTGTTCCTCTCAAATTGATGGAGTTCTTCTTGCATAGTCATAATCCAATCAGCATCTTTCAATGCTTCCGTGATATTTTTGGGCTCAATTTGAGAGAGAAAAATTTGAGATTGCAAGCTAGTTTTTTGTCTTTGATCTGGTTTGAATTCTTGAGTCAAGAGGAGTGATCACATTTTCAAGAGGATGTGAACTTTTGTGTTTTCAGTTAGACACTTGAACCTCATTGTGAGAAGGTCCAGGTATTTCTGAATGTGATCCTTGGTTGTCGTGAGTTCCGCTTCTCAGCTCAACATGTGAGGTGCCTTGGATAGCATCAACAACTCTATTTTCAGCTTCAGTTGTTGTGATTGATGAACCAGGTTCCTCGCCATCAGTTGGATATATGACTGCACCATCATCATTTGATTCCTTGACGTGGCCCATCATGTCAGCTATTCTATTTGCCATGTCAATGACTTCACCAGGGACGGTTGAATGTTCTCCATCTTGATCAATCTTATCATGTGAATTCTTCCCACATGAGTGGTGAGATTCATCAAAGATCACATGTATACTTTCCTCAATGCATTGAGTTCATTTGTTGTATACTTTGTAGGGTTTGCTTTGTGATGAATAGTGCAGAAAGATTCCTTTATCATTTTTGGCATCGAATTTTCCAAGTGCTTCCTTGCCATTGTTGAGGACAAAATATTTGCACCCAAATGTCCTTAGATGTGTCAACTTGAGCTTCTTCCCTTTCAGCAAATCATATGGGATTTTGTTCAGAAGGGACTTGATCATGCACATGTTCACCAAATAGCATGCAGTGTTGACGGCTTTTGCCCAAAAAAAATTTGCAATGCCACTGTCAATCAACATTGTTCTTGCCATGTCTTCAAGGGTTCTATTATTCCTATCCACAACACCAATTTGTTGATGTGTTCTTGGAGCTGAAAAATTATGAGTAATGCCATTTTCAGTATAGAATTCGTCGAATTTGGCATTGTCAAATTCTGTGCCGTGATCCGACCTTATACTTACTACATTATGGCTCATCTTCACCTGGATCTTCTTCACAAATGCAACAAATACTTCAAAGGTTTTATCCTTGGATCTGAGAAAGAGAGTCCAGGTGAATCTGGAATAGTCATCAACAATAATGAAGATGTACTTCTTTCCTCCTCTACTTGACACTCTCATAGGTCCACATAGATCCATATGGAGGATATCAAGTGGCCTTGAGGTACTAACTTCCTTTTTGGTCTTGAAAGAAGATCTAAATCGCTTTCCTTTTACACATGCATCACACACCTTGTAATCCTTAAAGCTTGACTTGGCAGGCCACGAACCAGGTCCTTCTTGACCAATTTGTTAAGCAGCGTAAAGCTTGCATGATCCAGTCTTATGTGCCATAGTTTGGCATCATCATCTACAACACTCGGACAACTGAGATCCCCATTTTGCAGGGATTCAAAGTTAGCAACATAGATATTTTTGTATCTTATAGCCACCAAAACCACTTCACCAGTCACAAGATTTGTGACTGCATATTTTTTACACAAATTCCACTTTGTTTTCCTTGTCACAGATTTGGGAAACACTCAGCAAGCTATACTTTAACCCGTTCACGTAGTACACATTTTAAATTGAGTGAGAGAAAGACTTCCCAATCCTTCCAACTCCCTGAATGTATCCCTTTTTTCGTTTCCAAAGGACACTCTCCCTCCTTGCAGGGCCTTGAGTGAAAGGAAATCATTTATGCTTCCAGTAATGCGCTTCGAGAAGCCACTATCCATGTACCATTGTTGGCTTCTCCCTTTCACTGCTCCCTGCACAAGGAAATCAAGGGTTAAACTTAGGACGCAAACATGTTTGGGTCCCTTGTAATGAGGAAAGGGATGAATCATGACTCTTTTGGTCCAAGCAGGTATCACACATTTTTTATATGAGAGACCAGGTTCTTTAGCAGTAGTTACCTTTTTAGCAAAAACTTTATTTTTCTGTTGAGACTGAAATATTGCCTTACATGTTTCCTTAAAATGCCCAGTGTTACCACAGTGAGTGCAGAGCCAATTACCAGGTACAGTAACGTACTTGCTATGAGGGTTGTAAGGAGTCTTTTCCCTTTGGAACCCTATTCCTTGCATGTTTCCCCCATTGTTCGTATACATGGCAGTGATAGCATCAGAGGACCAGGTCCACTTAAGTGATTTTTCTAGATCACTCTTAACTCTTCCTAAATCTTCCTGAAGTTGCTTGTTTTTCTCCAATTCAGCACACATACTAGATTTTACGGATTTTAACTCATCTTCAATCCTAAGATGTGCTTCACTTGCAACTTCCTTTCCCTTTCGAGTAATCCCATGACTACCTTCTCCTTTTTGTTCCTCAATTATTTCCTTTAGGTCCGCAACTACTACTAACAGGCCATCTCTCTCATACTCTATGCTAGCTACCTTTTTAGTTAAGGCTTCTTTATTTTTTTAAGACACTCAATGGTCTCTTTTAGATAAACCACAACAACCACTAGATCATATCTCTCATGTTCTATGTTTTCAATTATCTTAGTTAAGGCATCTTTTTCTTTCTTTAAACTCTCAATAGTTTCTTTTAAATCGACCACAACAACTACTAGATCATCTCTCTCATGTTCTATTTTTCCTAGTTCCACAGTCAATGCATTTTATCATTTATAAGACTTTGATAAGCATCAATTAAAATATTTGCCAAAGACATAAGTTTTTTTGGAGAGTAAGATTTCAGATTTATTTGAACATCTAGAAAGTTTACCTCATCGTCATCATCTTCATCATCGTCAAATTGTGTCGTCAGGGCAAAGATAGAGTCATATTCAATTTCTTCACTTTCTACTGCCATCATGGATTTGTCACCTTTTTCATCATCTTCTCCAGATTCGCTGGAAGAGTCTCCTCATGCGGCAAGAGCTTGTTTCACAACATTGTCAGCGGTATTTTTTCTTTTGAATCATTTGTCTAGGAACCTGGTTCCTCTTAGCTGCTTTGTGTGTGTTGTGTTTATAATGATCTTGCTTGAGGAGAGGGCAATCTTTCATGAAATATCCTGACTTCCTGCACTTATGACATAGGTCATAACCTCTTTGCTTGCTGGAGCTGTCCCGTTTTGGAATACCTCTATTTCTGCGAACCATTTTGTGAAATCTTTTTGTCAGGTAAGCCATATAGCATCCTCACCACTTGATTCATTGTTGTCTATCTTGAGGACCAGGTTTTTCTCCCTTTTGGGCTCTCTTCTCTCATTATCCTTCTTTTCTTCATTTCATAAGTTTTTAGATTCCCAATGAGTTCATTAATGGTTCGCTTTTGTTGATCCTTTGCCTCCGTGGTAGCATTTACTTTGCGTTCCCAGGAACCGGGTAATATGCTAAGTATTTTCCTGACAAGTTTGTTCCTTGGAATAATTTTCCTATAGAATGGAGCTCATTGATGATAGAGGTGAAGTGAGTGTTTTCACACCCCTTTTCTACCCCATAAGATATGTGTGTTGTGGATTGTTGTGGGTTAAAGAGTTTTTCCAGTTAAAGTGATAAGTTTTTGATAGGGATTATTTTATTTACAGAGTCGCCACTTGAAATTGAGTTTTGGTGTTCCAAGTCACCTTATTGAATCCCTAATCAAAAGAAAATTGACTCTATTTATTATTGGTCCGCGAAAACAAAGTCTGGGTAAGAAATTCTGTTGATCGGGAAGAAGGTGTAAGGCATCCCTCGAGTCCCGTGATTAGCATGGTCGCTATATTGACTTAATCTTGGCTTGAATTAATTTTGGATAAACAGTATTTTATTTGGTTTCATGTTTTATCTATGTCCGCTTTTATTGCTTGATTATTAGAATTATGAAAATTATCTTGAAATAAGTCACGCGTACGTGTACTCATTTTATTTGACGTGTCAAGAATCATGTTACACGTACGTGTACACAATGAATAACATTTTTATTACTATTTTTAATAAAATCAATTTGTAAAGTCGAGTGAACACATACTTTGCCTTCTAATTTAAATCACAATTATGTCATGTGAAAGTATACTTAATCATGCTAATTAATTTATTAACATGTGGCCAAAACGTACTAACAATTAGTGAGTTATTTAGCCTAACTAATTTGAGATTGTTGTGAGACCACAATTTATCGATGAATTAAAGTATTTTGGAGGGATTGAATGATTTGTGGCTTATGGAAGAGGACCAATTTATTGAGTTCTTGGTTAGTAGGCTAGTCTAGGGGAAAAAAGGGTCATCTTACGTATTTACAAAAACTGGACCGACTGGATCATGAAATGGGTCGGCATGATTCAAATTATTTGAGCCTATCTATTGTTATAGAAAAGAAAAAGAAAAACAATTTGATTCTAAAAGGAAATATTCCCAAATTAAAGATTAAGAGCCCGATGTCCATTTATTATCTTCTACTGACCATTACTATCAATTAAGGATTTAAGATGAGATCAAATTTATAACTAATAAAGTAGGCAAAATAAGAGAAGATACTAATACAAAATAAGAGTAACCTAAACATACTAACAGAAAGATATGATCCAACTATTTCCAAGACCTTGGCCCAATTTTACAACTTAAATCTGTAACTCCATACTACTCAACTGATCTCTTTTTCATTTAAGTCCAAATCCTCCTTAGTTAACCACCAGTAATTCCCACGATATCCAATTTATGTGAATTCAAAAAAATTGCGTCGGGACACATGAAGCAAATACTTTACACATAGATCTATTGAACTAAATCTACTGATAATGAAATCAACTGGGAATATGAAAGAGCCCNCATGCTTACCAATTGAGATTTGGATAGTAAAACTGCCCGGATCTTTTAATTTCTGAGGTAGCTTGCTTTGAATTCTTGAGCTAACTTCCTCAGTGAGTGCCACGGTTTCGAACTCGGTCAGCCTTCTCTTATTTGCTACAATGTCCTTAATGTATTTAGCATATTTGGGCACCTCTTGCAGAATGTCTACCAGTGGAATGTTGATTTGTACCTGCTTCAGTAGGTCCAGAAACTTTTTGTATGCAGCATTATCTTTCACTTTTTGCAACCTTTGAGGGAACGGAGGAGGTGGTCTTGCAACAGTTGGTGGGGGTTGCTCCGCTGCCGCCTCTTTCACTAGATTTTCTGACTCTTTCTGGTTGTCTGATGCTGGTTCAATAGTGGCTGATTTTTCATTAGAAATCACCTGTTTTTTCCCTTTTGACTGGACTTCTTCCAATTGCTTCCCATTCCTCAATGATATAGCATTAACAGATGCTTTAGGATTAGCCTCGGTGTCACTTGGAAAAGCCCCTGTTGGGCGGTTATTTTGAGAATTTGCGAGTTTCCCCTGATGTTCTAAATTTCTCATTGCTGTAGTCTGGGCTTGGTGATCAGCCATCAATTTCTGAT
>ML389999.1:0-39607 GCA_005239525.1 Nicotiana knightiana | reverse complement strand
AAGAAGCTTATTTACAACGGAGTACTAAATGAACATCCATTATATAATATATATTTATAACAGAAAACAATTTTTTTTTTAAATCCGGCCATCTTTGAAGTTGGCCGTTTTTCTTTAACAACTACGCACTCTGCTTTGCAATTATTTTTTTTATATAATAAAAGTGAAAAAAAGGAGGAAAATACTCGGATCTTATCTCACGACTAATCGTGCTCCCAAACGGGGGCTTCCAACCAAAAATTCCTATTTTATCTACACCTCCATAACTGATTGATTTATGTGCTTTATATTTTCAAAGTCTTTTCAACTTCATATTTTATCTACTTAGTATACTAGTCTAGTTATAATTGCTTTGCAAATATGGCCACACAAGTTCATGATATCAAACAAATTTCAGGCAACTCGATGCAATGGAATCTCAAAGTTAGAGTCGTTCGAATGTGGGTAATGCCGGATTAAGCCGGAAATACCGTATTCAATTGAATTGATTTTACAGGATTCGAAGGTAACATATTCAACCTTCTCATAGTTTTAAACTTGGTATAGCTGCATTCTATAATTCTTTCTCCCGCATTACTCAACTGTCTAAGAAGTTGCTCCAATAATTCGACTTCCATATAAATAGGTCTTTGCTGCTCAGACCATTTGATTTTTCTATACTGCTCTTCGTTGATACTCCGTCATTAATACCACGAAGCAACAAAGCTACATATCGGTAGCACATTAGTAAAAAGATTCAGCTAACTTTGACAGATGAATTAAGAAAGATAAATACTTCATCTATCTGTCAAGTTGCTTCCTTTCATCAGCGAACACAAAGAACGTGAACAAAGAACTATTATTCATTGTGACTTCTTTCCTTATAAATTTTACTCAAAACTTGATGTTTTTTATTTATTATTGTTTATAGGTCTTGGAGAGAAGCATACGTCTAAGCTATCTTCACAGTTGCTACTGGAAAATTTTTTAGAATCGTACTGTCATTTGGTCTTGAATCATACTTAGGCCCCAATATTAGCCCCAACGAAAGTCATCTTTTTATATTTTAATACATTTGAATTCGATCCTTAATTTTAATCTGCAATATACATATATTTCTATTATCTCTCTTAGCTCTTTTTTCATTTGACTCGATCCGCGCATCGCGCGAGTAGTATACTAGTTTCATATTTATGGACAAGGAGTCACCATCACAAAATTATCATTGCCTCGGAAACCGCCGTTGATATTGATTCCTATAAGGTATTGCCACGTGTTTAATGCATTAAAAAGAAATACTCTCTCAATTCCAGTTTATGTAAACCTATTTCCTTTTTGGTCCGTTCTAAAAAGAATGATCCATTTTTAAATTTGGAAACAATTTAGCTTAAACTTACTATTCTACCCTTAATGAGAAGCTTTTATAGCCACACAAATACTATGGACCCCTTTTTAACTTGTTTAGGATCACAAATTTCAAAAGTCTTCATTTATTTTTTAAACTTCGTGCCCAGTCAAACAAGTTCACATAAATTGAGAGTAGCGCACATCGATTCTATTTCAAGGTAAAAGTGTCATACATGATTCATTTTTCGCCTAAAATCTATCCATTTCAAGAAAATTATCCGAAAGTGGGAGAGACTATCTGTATAGGTGAAATACGGTCTTTGGCACGTGGCCAACACATAGTTGGCACGTGGCAAATATTACTTGGTCAGTCAACTCTACTTTAGTGAATTGAGCCAGTAGGTCAATTGAGAGAACACATACCATATTATATATATCGAGATCAGATAGTGAAAAGTCTCCAGTGTCCGAACAAGGTGATCAGCCAACCAGTAGGTTCTAAAATATCCAAGATTCGATATTAACTCCTGAACAGTAGTCTTAGGTTAAACAATGCCGGTCAAATTTGTGTGAGGTTAAAGAAGACGGTGGTTCTTAGAGAAAAATAGATTGTGTATTACTTTTTGGGACATTCTGTTAAACACATAAAAATTTAAAACCCAAAATAAATAAGGTTCTTTCTCTCCAAGAAACACACATAAAGATCTCATTTAAGCGTGATTAACAACATTAAATAAAAGACAGAAATGAAATTCTATAGACAGAAAGAAACACACATAAAGATCTCATTCAATGTTTTTTTTTTACTTCTAAGTTATGTAAAAAGTCTTTTTCTTAATCATCAACCAGCAAGCAAATCTCCCACCCCATGACTCTAGTTTTATTCTATACCCTACAGTGTAAATATCGGTGACGAGCTAGGAATTTCGTCAAGGATGTTAAACTTTAAATAAGTCCATAATGTTTTCTTTATCGTTGAATAATGTACCAAAATTTTTAGATAAAACTATGCAACATTTAGCTAAACAATAAGAAGATTTTTAATAGAATTATAATTGTATAAATCAAAATTAAAATAACAATAAGACAACAATAAAATTTTTACTACTACCTCTGTTTCAGTTTATGTGAACCTATTTGCTTTTTGGTCTGTTCCAAAAAGAATGACCCCTTTCTAAATTTGGTAACAATTTAGCTTAAACTTATAATTTTATTCTTAATGAGAAGCTTCTATAACCACACAAATACTCTGGACCCCTTTTTGACTCGTTTAGGACTACAAATTCCAAAAGTCTTCATTTTTTCTTAAACTTCGTGCCCGATTAAACAGGTTCACGTAAATTGAAACGGATGGAGTAATAAAATAAGCATACCAAGGGCAAGAGAGAGTTGAGGGGATTTGTAGTTTGTAGAGAGCTTTTGTTGAAGAAATTTTGGTATAGCTTGTCTTTTAAATTATAAATTTATGTTAAAAAATAACTTTTAGTTAAAAATTACTTTTGAAATTAGTTGTTTATTTCTGCACAGATTTTAAGTTTAATGAGTTATTTTTTAGGAATTTTTTTAGATTAAAAAATAATCAAATAGACCACACATGGTGGTCTCCGTTTAGTTTTAAAAAATAAAATAGGCAGAACTTTGAATCCGCGAACAACACGTCACTTGGATCATCCTAAACCGCTGGACTGCCTCACTCAACTGCGTTAAGAGTGTTCAATATAATTTTAACATATACATACAATATAATTTTTCGATAAAGAGTGTGCGGTGGACCACCCTCGCATAGGGTGGCTACGTCACTCGTAAATATAAATAGTACATATAAAAATCATCTGCTTCAATCGAAGTGCATGTCACATAAGTTCCTCCCCTTGAATCAACTGTGTTATCCTTCCAAAACATTTATTGAAAAAAAGGGTGTTATTTGTAGTTGAGTTACCATTATTTCAAAAAGATTTGAAACCTTTTTATTTTTAGATTTAAATTATTATATTGGTAGCATATAATATTTTTACATTATTACTGTAGTTTTGTGGATTGTAGCAGCTTCGTTATTATCTTTTGCTTTTTGCAAATATATGTTTATTTCCAACAGAGAATAACGTGATAATGTAAAAAGAATTTTACACAATCAATATATCAAAGTTCAACTCTTTCTTTTAAATACAAAATATGAGAGAAACAACTGACAATATAACATAGCAAACAAAATGCAGTTGATATTGTAAAAAAATCGTTGCACTGTTAATGCATAATAAGTTGATCCAAAAGGAGAGGAATACTGGAAAAACAATCCTTCAAGAACTGCAAACTTTTAAAGTGTCTTTTGTTTCAAATTTTTGTAAAAGTTATGATATCTTAAAATTTCAGTGTTTTTGTCAATAAAAAATATCCCTCCCTTTAATTCAAATGAAATATTTTCCTTATTAGTCCGTTCCAAAAAGAATGACACATTTTTATATTTGAAAATAATTTAACTTTAGCCTTAATGAGAAGCTTTTATAGCCACACAAATATCCCACTAAGCTTTTACCCCTTAAACTTTTAACACCACATGCTTCAAAAGTCTTTTTTTTTAACTTTGTGTCAGTCAAACTACACCATCTAAATTAAAACGGACAAAATATTTATTTTATGTTTGTGTGTACAGTAGAAATCGGGGCCACCCGATTTCACTATTTGATCGAAACTGGGACGTAGCATCGAAAAGCTGAGGTATTGAGTTCGAGATCGAAGTCTCTTTCTAGATCGAGGTCGGTAACAATTGAAGCCAAGGAAGACAGATTCTGAGTAACATCGGGGATAACTTAATAACGGAAGAGCGAGATATCCATGATTGGTCGAGGATTGTGGTCTGAATATCAGAACGGATCAAATCAGAAGCAGTTAATTAGCTGATTATACGATTTCCTACTGTAATTAGAGTTATACCATAAATAGAATTCCTCTACTATATAAATAGGATTTCTATTCATTCGTAATCATCATTATCACTGAGAAAAAAGCAATACAACTATTTCTTCATTACTCTAGTTCTTGTTCATCCGTTATTCCGTTTTTACTATTTTTGCATTTATCAGTTCGAGGGTATCTTGACTCGAGGCTGAAGCTCTGTTTGAACATTGGTTTGATTTATTTATAGTTCAATTCCGTCATTTACTTTCATATTTATCAATTGATATTAAGTGAAATCGCATATCCTTAACACCACAATATAAGTTTAATTGTTATCCAAAATTTAGGGTAAACAGTTTGGCGCCCACCATGGGCTAAGGATAATAGTGATTATTCAATATTGATTCCGGTAACACACACTACTTTACGCTTGTTCTTATCAAGTATTTTTGTTTTCAGGATAAAATATGTCAAACTCACAAACAACACCCACACATAGTGATAATGGCCTCAGATTTCACGGGGAAAACGACAATGTAGTTGCTCCAGGGGTCGAGGTGCCACAAGCTGATATCGAGGGAGCACCGATTGCCAATCCAGTCGACGACAGTTCGCATATCGCTCTAAATGCGAATTTGGGCGCGGACCCCGAAGGGAGTGTACGTAGAGAAGGCTGATCTGGTGGTCGAGGTACACAGGGCGGAGGAGATGGAGGAGTCAGCCTCCAAGTGATATTCGAGATGCTACAGGATCAACAAGCCGCTAGTGCACAACTACAAAATCAGCATCAAACGCCGAGTGGGGTCGAACCGGAAGCCACCCGCCAGACCGAGCCAGTACCAGAAATGTCGAATGCCAGTGAATCAGGGACTGACCCCGCAATAATGAGGATGCTCAAGGAACTCACCAAACGAATTGAATCGGAAGAGAAGAAAATTGAGGCAAATGATAAGAAAGTAGAAACGTACAACTCCCGGGTTGACCAGATACAGGAGGCATCGCCAATTTTGAAAGGGATGGATTCAAAGAAATTTGTACATAAGTCGTTTCCTCCAAGTGCGGCTCCGAAGCCCATTCCCAAGAAATTTTGTATGCCAGAAATCCCTAAGTACAATGGGGGACAAAGCGGTCGTTGTAAATATAATCCGGGTATTTAGCCCAGAGTCGAATCCCACAGGGAATTAATCTATCAATTACTTTTTCCAGACTCACTGAATTCTCCGTAATCAACTTCCCAGATGTTTTTAATAACAATTGGTGATATTTCTACTACCTATGACTGAATAAAATTAATTAAACTAAGAGCTAACTATGACTGAGTTGTAAACAAATAAGAGAAGGATCTAAGGTTGTGATTTTCCCTATTGATGGAATCCCTTCATGTTATGTGTCATATAGATTTGCCTAATCTTCTCTATCGATCATGAGCACTCTTACTACCGTAAATCTCTCCCGAGAAATTACGATAATTTACTAGACGCACTCTCCCGAGTTACGCTAGCTGGCTTTTATTACAGCTCACTTAGATCGCACCCAAGGTTTCGTTATCCCTAATCCCACCTTTAAACCCTAGGTTATTGATTCCCCATATAATTTGGGAGTGGTGTTGTTCAACAACTACCTAAATATGCACTCTCTCCCGAGTAATACATATTAAATAGGCACAACTAATTGAGGATCCTATCAATTAACTACAACAGAAACGTAGTTGAACAAATAGAGATTAAAATGGGCAAACTATATTAACACAACAAGAAGTTCATCCTTCAACAGGTTCTATCAAAACCTTAGACTAAATAATTTAGCTACTCATAATTGTTTTCATAATAACAACAGCAAAATTCATCATGAATGATAAAAACAAAAGGGAGAAAGGTAGAACTCGATGCCGAATTTTCCTCTTTGCCTCTTGCCTCTTCTTGCCTTGAACGAAACTATAAAAACCTTGATATTCTTTTTTTGGGCGAACTAGACCTCGTATAGGTTAAGTGGAATTGGCCCCAAACTTCCAAGTTTACCCCTAAAATTACCGTATCTCGGAGTGACTAGCACGGCCGCGCATGGGCCACGCTAATTGCGTTTTACATTGTCGCTACTTCCTGGACTAGCGCGTCCGCGCTAAGACTGCGCTTGGGCCGCGCTAATCGACTTCAACACTTCCTTGGTTCTTCTGCTCTAGCGTGGCAGCGCTTGGCCCACGCTAGAGTGGATCAGCTATTTATCTCTTCTTTTCTTTCTTCTTTCACACGCACTCAACCCCGAGGGGCTTTCCTTGCTTTAATTTAGCTCAAAACACTATCCTATGTCCTCATAATCATGACTTGCTCCTGCAAAACATAAAATTCACAATTAGAGCCATTTTCCGTCATTTAACCTTCCTAGAACAGTGAAGCATAGTAAAGTTAGGGCATAACTGATTGATAAACTACATGAATCTAGCCTATTATCAACCACCGATCCCAACGAGCATGTCACCTCCTATACATGCGCCATCAAGGGTAACGATTTAGAAGATGATGAGAACGAGTTTGTTCTATTGAAGAAGTTCAGAGAGACTCTATCGAAGGGGGAAATGATTTGGTACCATAATCTACCGCCAAATTCCATTGACTCATTCGCCATGCTTGCGGATTCTTTCGTGAAGGCACATGTTGAGGGCATAAAGGTTGTGACAAGCAAATCGGACCTTTTCAAAGTAAAACATAAGGATAATGAAATGCTTAAAGAGTTCGTGTCTCGGTTCCAAATGGAACGCATGGAGTTGCCACCGGTCACAGATGATTGGGTTGTTCAAGCCTTTGTTGATACCCAATTTTTCCCTATATTATTTCCAAAATGCATATATATCTTCAAAACAATGCATGAGCATCAATTAATATTTTTCCATAATTTCTGCATTTTTAAAGATTTTTAATTAATTATCCCAATATTTTTTATTATATAAATAATTATTAATGCCATCACAAATGGTTTTACAATAATCTTATTTCTTAATTTTATCATTTATATTTATACTAAGCTTTAATTATTTTATGAATAGTCATATTTATATTTTAGGGTTATAATTGCAATAACTATGCAGTAATAGCCCATGCGTGCATAATTACCTTATTTCACAAGAAAATGACCTTTTGTATTTTTATAATTAATTATCTTAAATCATGTTTTTCATAAAAATCATTTTTAATCATTTTATTAACTATTTTTACAAATTATTTTATCAATTAAGTGGGTATTTAACAAGTAGCCTCTTTTAATTTGGTTTAATTTCGGACCTTAGCCCAAATTATTACCCCCAGCCCAATTAAAATAATAACCCATAACCCAATTCTTAAACCCGAACAACCCCTCAGATCAAATCCTGGCCGTTGATCTCAAAAGATCAACGGTCCAAGATCTTTTTCCTTTTTTAATTAGCCCCTAACACCCTAACCCTAATCATTTCTTCCACCCCGCCGCCCTTGAATACCTCTCCTCCATTCTCTCTCAAACTCTCCCCTAACCCGCCGACACCGAAAACCCTTCAATCTATGGGGCTTCCCATCGATTTTAGGCCCCCAGCCGGCCTCCTATCTCTATTGGCTATTCGATTTCTTTGTTGTTTGATAGAATCTCGAAGAGATTCAACACAGACTTGGCTTCAACTCTTCACTTTCTCGATGAATATGCCTATGTTCATCTCCGTTTGTGAGTACTATTATCTTCATGTTTAAGGCTCAAATCTATGGTTTCAAACCAGGTTTTCTTCTCATCTCTGTCATTTTTTTTAAAAACCTAGTCTCTTGCTACTCGAATCTGCTCAGATCCTTGTAGATCTGAGATAATTTTTAGTTTATTTGATATTTCTCTTTAAAACTTTCTGTATTCTCTTATTATTAAACGATTTTTGTCTTCTCTAAAACTAGGGTTTCATTCCTTTAAGTTTCGGCAAAAAATACTAATTTTTTTTCTAAGTGTTTAACTCTGGTTTTCTTTACTTATTCGACTGATTCTCATGTCTATGTTCTAAACCCTAGGGTTTCTGCTTATCTCACTGATTATTTCAATAGTTGTCTGTTATTCTTTAATTAATAGAGGTTAACTGATTTTATTCACCTAATCAAGGTTCGAAATTTTATTTTTCTGCTGAGATTGTTACTTTCTTTGATTTTTACCTATTTTCCTTATTTGTGAAACATAAATTGGTACTACTTTCCTTAATTATGCTATTGACCTGATTTCTGGGTTTTGATTTATTCTAACCGACTTATAAATGGCCTATGACTTATTTCTTGCCTTACTTAAACCCCAATATGAGTTGTTAATTGATTCTCCCCAATTTAAGGGGTCTTTCCCGAATTCTGTTGAGTTATTTGATTGATTTTATCCCCTAATTAACGGGTTGATTTCATTTGTATGCCTTATTTATGAACTCTAATATTCTTTGCCTTATTTGTTTTACCTTGCTAAGTGCTATATAATTCCCCCCTTTCTGATTTTGAAAACACACGAACACACTCAGAAAGATACAGAAACACATACACAAACTCATATTTGCACATACTCTCCATTGTAATTCTTTCTGTTACTTGTGTTTGTTGCACTGTCTAGCCGGCTGAAAGTCAAATCTAGACTATTGGATTCCACTTGCCTTCACCTTCCTGTTTGCTATCTCTTGACTGATATGCCTCAATTTCTGTTATCATGTTCTCTTCTATATGCTATGTAGTCAGTTTTATTATGAATTCCAATATGCTTCTATTTTGAAATCCGATTCCTAACCATCTTTTTCATTAACCACTATGCCTTAGTTCTTACTATTTTATGTTGTTCCATGTGTTTTATAGTAATATATTATTTCAAACTTCGATGCTCTTGTTTGCTATGTAGTTCCTGTCTATCTCCTTCTCAACTAGCATGCCTCAATTCCTATCATGTTCTATGTGCTGATAATTTACCTTAGCATGTTCCTAATCAATTCATGATTTCTGTGTACTTCTTTCAAAACTAATGTGCTTTAAATTCCTGCTACCTTTTCTGTATGGCTGTCTGATTAGTCATTTTAACTTCAATAAGTTTTTCTCTGCTAAATACATCACTATGTGATTTCACCTAGTAATAGTTAATAAACTAATTCAACTTCAGCAATGTGAGACCTTGTTTGAGATCCCGTACTGCCTATAATTCAAGTGCTCCTGCTCTTGTTGTGACTATTGGTACCCATGTCTGAACTAATCTGCTAAGATGTGGTTCTGTTCTGTTTGTGATCTTGTAATCTGTTTCTGTTTACTTCTAAAATCCAAGTTGTTTTTCTAAAACTATCTCCTACCTTTATATCCTATTTTTCACTCCTACTCTTAGATATCTAGGGTCATGCCCCTCCAGTGTGAGCACTGGCTAGGAGTCAATGAGACTCCTCCGAACTCTGACACTCGGGTGTGAGCATTTCTCGGGGTCCCTGAGGCCCTTGGGAACTTTGACACACCAGAACCCATTTGGTGTATTATGGACTATTGGTGTATCTCAGTCTTGCTTGAAGGCCTGGCTTCCAGGATTGACATTGGGACTGCCAAGGCTCCCTATAGTATAGCAATTTTCATTATGGAATTCATTTGTATTGGTCTGTAATAACAATCTTCGTAAAATATATATGGGGTTATTAGTAAAAGCTGGGGAGGGGCTTTGAATGTATATATTTTTTTTGGGGTTCGGGTAGAAATCATGCCTATAGGTTATTATGGTGATGATTTATATGCATTAGAAATCATGCCCATAGGACTTATCTCATTCTTTGAAATCTTGAATTTTCACATTTGCATCTTAGAAATCCTGCTTCTAGGTCGTTATCAATTCTGCCTCAAGTACCTTATTTTCAAAACCTATATGTGTGCATTAGAACTCATGTTTCTATGTCCTTTTGTTGAACTCGCTTGGCAATTAATTAACACCTTTATTCGCCTAGATATCATGCCTATAGGAAATACAAAAAAAATATTAACACTTAGACATCATGCATATAGGAAATAAGTTTAAAAACAACTTCAACACTTAGATTGAGCCTATAGAGAAAAATGTATAAAATCAGTTCCTGTGTTTAGATGTCATGAAGTAACGCTTGTGATCAGTTTCAGCACCCAGAAGGCATACCTGTAGGGTCTAAAATATAAAATCTGCCTGTGTAAATTAATCAATGGTTTAGTCTGATTAATATTTAGACACCATGTCTATAGGATTCTGCCCAGTTATCACCTAGGCAAGCATATGGGATAATCAAAATTCTGAAGTTTGAAAACTATAATTTCTTGCTTGAAACATGCTCAGATTCTTTATTAACAAAATTAGTAGGCAAATTCATAGGTATTCGCTTCCTCGCTTAATAAAACTGCTATATATTCTGTTTATGCTCGTTTAGATATCCTACGTATAGGACTCCTAAATCATTTAAAACTACTTGTTTGAATAAGCGTGCAACTATTTGTCTATTTGTGGAGGTAAATATGAGCCCCCTTTAATTTCTCCTTATGTGATAGTCCTACTTGATTTTTGTTTATCTCTTAGTTTTCTCCCTTTAAGAAACATAGGTGAGTCTAGAACCACCTTTAAATAGAGTTCCTAAACACCTCCAGGACCGTAGGTAAGGGACGGGTAACGCACATAGGATACGTACCAGATACTATTAGAACACTTAGATGATAAGGGGAAGAGTAATTGGGTAGTAAAGGAGATGATGACATGTGCGCTAATGCTACGCGTGACAACTCTATTTGAGGAAGGTTACCGAGTATTGCATAAAAGTGATCCTATAGGCTAATAAACCTAGGACCCCCTTTAATTCCCGTTTTGAAATGATTTCTATTTGTTTAAATTGCTTTATTTTTCTTTAAAGACTAATTCGCTTAAATTGAGTTTGTCGGGACCCACCGTTGTGGACCTCGAGGGATTCCTAACACCTTCCCCTCAAGGTAATTTCGAGCCCTTACCCAATCTCTGGTAAAGTAAACTGGTTTATGAGTTATTTGTTTTAGGTGCCCCAACGCACCTTAATCCGTTAGGTGGCGAATCTTCAAATCCAATATCACATCCCAAAAAGAAGGGAGTTGTCTCAGAAATGTCGAAACCCGGACTCCGCGAGGAAAAAGAGGGCGCGACATCCTTCACTCAGGGGTTGAATGAACGAAGTTCGATAGTGTCACGTCAACTGAAGGAAAACTTGATTGAATATCTGGCGGTAACCTGGGCCGACGTACATAATTGGTACGAGTCAAAGATCAGAGTCAAGGATGGACAATTGGGAATGCCTACGCTTCCGTATATTCGATCAGGCCCGCAGGAAGAAACCAGAAAGATATCGATAGGGAACCTCGGTCGAACAGAGACCGATATCAGCCACACAATGCAGATCGCAAGAACAGCGGTCCCGAACACAATTCCACCCGAAATAATCGAAGGAGCGACCGAGGACGGAGTTCTTGGGGCCTTATGAGCAAAAGTGGTTTCAATAAGCACGCCGATCCCATAGAAGCACCACGATTATTGGAGTATAACTTCAATATCGACGCATCAGGTATTGTATCGACAATTGGGAGAATCAAGGATACTAGATGGACGAGACCCATACAAACTGATCCTTCCTAAAGAAATCCCAATCTAATGTGCAAGTATCACGGTAAACATGGCCACAAAATCGAAGATTGTAGGCAACTGAGGGAGGAGGTAGCTCGTCTATTCAATGAGGGACACCTTCGAGAGTTCTTAAGTGATCGAGCCAAAAATCGTTTCAGAGAAAGGGACACAACATGAAAAACAAACAGAAAGAGCCACAACATATGATCCATACGATCATTGGCGAGGTCGATATTCCATAAGGGCCCGTGTTCAAAAATACTAAAGTATCAATTACTAGAGAAAACGGACCCGAGATTACGTTCCAGAAGGCACCGCATCATTCAACGACGAGGAAGCAGAAGGAATTTCTCAACCCCACAATGACGCTCTGGTAATATCTATCCTTATGAATAAAATTCAAGTTAAGCGTGTTTTAATCGATCCAGGTAGCTCGGCAAATATCAACCGATCGAGGGTCGTGGAGCAGCTCGGCCTGCAAGATCAGATCGTACCTGCAGCTCGAGTCCTAAAAGGTATCAACATGGCCACAAAACAACTAAAGGAGAAATTATTTTACCGGTGAAACCTCATATCGCCCTTAATTACATGGCCACAAAACAACTAAAGGAGAAATTATTTTACCGGTGAACATAGCTGGAACAATACAAGAAACCAAATTCCATGTAATCGAGGACGACATGAGGTACAACGCCCTACTCGGGAGGCCCTGGATTCACAACATGAGGGCAGTCCCTTCGACTCTCCACCAAATACTGAAATTACCAACGCCGGACGGGGTGAAAACGATATATGGAGAGCAACATGCTGCAAAAGAAATATTCGCGGTCGATGAGGTAATACCAATATCGGCACTTTTGATAACAAAGGGATCGGAGGTCAAAGGGAAACAGGAGGACAAATAGCAACCATGACCGCCAGCCTTGACTCAATCGGAAAAGCATGGAATGGAAGAAGAAGAAGACGATATTGGATCCCTCGATCCTTCCTTATTCCCGAAGATTCTGACGCCACCAAATCAACAGTCGAAGAGCTGGAACAGGTCATATTGATCGAGTATCTGCCCGAATGAAATGTATACCTGGGTACGGGGTTAACCCCCGAACTCAAGAAGAAGCTCATTAAATTTCTTATTGATAACATGGATTATTTTGCTTGGTCTGACTTAGATATGACAAGGATCCCACCAGAGATAACAATACATCAATTGAGTCTGGACCCGAAGTTCAGGCCAGCAAAACAAAATAGAAGGCCCCAGTCCGAGGTAAAACGTGCACTCATCAAGGACGAGGTAACTAAACTTCTCAAAATAGGATCCATTCGGGAAGTAAAATATCCCGAATGATTAGAAAATGTAGTTGTAGTCCCTAAAAAGGGGAACAAACTTAGGATGTGTGTAGATTATAATGATTTAAACAAAGCATATCCCAAAGACTATTTTCCTCAGTCGAGATGCCACGGCCGGCCATGAGATCCTTAGTTTTCTCGACCACTACTCAGGGTACAATCAAATTTAAATAAACCCGGAGGATCAGGAAAAAACTTCATGCATCACTAAGTATGGCACATATTGTTATAACGTAATGCTATTTGGACTAAAAATGTCAGTGCTACCTATCAACGCTTAGTAAACAAAATGTTCGAAGAACAAATAGGTAAATCAATGGAGGTATATATTGACGATATGCTAGTTAAGTCCCTGTGTGTAGAGGACCATTTGACACATTTGCAGGAAACCTTCAACATATTAAGAAAATACAACCTGAAGCTTAACCCCGAGAAATTTTCTTTCGGGGTCGGTTCGGGCCAGTTCCTCGGCTGTATGGTGTTGAATCAGGGGATCGAAATCAACCCCGATAAAATCAAAGCAATCGAAGACCTCACAGTCATGGACAACGTTAACGCCGTGCAAAGATTGACAGAACGGATAGCCGCATTAGGCTGGTTCATCTCGAGGTCGTCAGATCAAAGTCATAGGTTCTTCTCACTACTCAAAAAGAAGAACAATTTCTCCTGGACCCCGGAATGCCAATTAAAATGGTACCTCTCGAGTCCACCATAGCTTCATACTCCAAAAGCGGATGAACAACTCTACTTATACTTAGCTGTATCAGAAGTCACGGTAAGTGGTGTCCTAGTCCGAGAAGAGCAAGGTACACAATTTCCCGTTTATTACGTAAGTCGAAATCTAGGCGAGGCTGAAACACGGTACCCACACTTAGAAAATTGGCGCTTGCTCTAATAAGCGCCTCTAGGAAACTAAAATGGTATTTTCAGTGTCAACTGATATGTGTTATAACACTTATCCCCTTCGTAATGTTTTAAATAAGCCCGAACTATTAGGCTGATTGGCCCTCAAGAGCCAACACCCATTCTGCCAATTCCTCCCCATTTACCTCATCCAAATTCATCAAACATGCAGCAAAGGGGTCCTCAATAGTCAATGACTCATCATCTTCCTCTAGTATCACATCCACGGCATCAATAAGAGAACAATTGGCGAATTCACTTGGTCGCCTCATGGATTTATGCACATTGAATGTGATTTCCTCGTCGTTCAACCTCATCTTGAGCTCCCGAGTTTCACAATCAACGAGGGCTCACCCTGTGGCCAAGAATGGCCTTCCTAAAATTATGGGAATCTCCTCATCCGCTCTGCAGTCCAGTATCACAAAATCTGTAGGGAACACAAACTTCCCTACCTGCACCAATACGTCATCAAGAATGCTTGACGGTCTTTTTACCGTCCTGTCTGCCACCTGCAACAACATAGAGGTCGATCTAGATCTACCAATACCCAACCTCTTGTAGATGGCCAGGGGAATAAGATCAATGTTAGCCCCTAAATCACAAAGTGCCTTGGCAAAGGCAAAGTTACCAATGATGCAGGGAATGGTGAAACTCCCTGGATCAGACAGCTTTTTCACAATTAGTCGGGTCACAACGGCACTGCAGGTCTGAGTAAAAGTCACTGTGGCCAAGTCTTAGAAGTCGAATTTTTGGAACATCAAGTCCTTCATCATTTTGGCATAACCAGGCATCTCCTTCAAAGTATCAATCAAAGGAATATTTACCTGTATTTGTTTCAACATATCTAAGAACTTTTTATACTGCTCATCTTTCTGGTACTTGGCCAGCCTCTGTGGGAATGGTGCTGGAGGTCTCTTTTTCCCAGTGATTTGGGATTTTTCTTTGTCAGACACTACATCTATCACCGGTTCCTGGGCTGTCTCAGCTTCTTTCTCAACCTCAACTCGCGTGCCGGTTTCTCCCTGGGCAGGCTGCACTGTCACCTAAGTCAGTTTTGTTGAATCATCAATTTCAATGGGCACTGGTACCAGTGTCTCAGCCTGTCTACTTTCTCGAGCTCTTTCCTACTCCAAGTCTAAGTCCCTGCCATTTCGTAGACTCACCACCATTAGCTGCTTTGGACCCTGATCTTTAGGATTTACCTGAGTGTCTGCAGGCAATGTCCCAAGAGGACGATTATTCAAAGACATCGAGATCTAGCCCATTTGCACTTCAATATTTTTTATAGCTGACTCATGTGCATCTATTCTCTCACTTATTTTTTCAGTTGACCCAATAACCTGCTGCATCATTTCTTCAAGTCTGGAAAACCCATCTTCCTGTCTCCACCATGTTGCTGCTGAGGGGGGTGATAAGCCTGTTGCTGATTTTGATTCTGATTATTATACCCTTGTGGCCTTTGGTAAGGCGCCACATTACCATGAGGTCGCATAGCTCCCATGTTTCCACTGTTGTGCTGCTACTGAACTGGCCTATATGGTTGATTTTGTTGGCCCCAATTCTGTCCACTCTGTCGCTGGACACCATAATTTGACGTAGTGATGATGATCACATTCAGCATTCCACTGATTACCAAGTGGCTGACTAATGCAAGATGTGCATAAGCCCCCATTGGTTGTATCCACAATATGTACCTGCTACTTTTTCCCTAACTCCTCCACATTTTTGGTGAGTATGCTCATCTGTGTCATCAAGGTGGCCATATTTTCAGCAAGAGTGTTGGATGGATCTAAGGCCACTGAACGAAATTAATTAAACTAGAATATAACTATTGCTGGGTTGTAAACAAATGCGAGAAAGATCTAAGGTTATGGTTTCCCCTGTTGATGGAATCCCTTCTTGTATATTTCATATAGTTTGGCCTAATTATCTCTATCAATAATGAGCACTCTTATTACTATAAATCTCTCCTGAGTAATTACGATAATTTACTAGACGCACTCTCCCGAGTTACGCTAGTTATCTTTTATTATAGCTCACTTTAGATTGCACCCAAGGTATCGTTATCCCTAATCCAACCTTTAAACCCTCAGTGATGGATCCCTCATATACTTTGGGAGTGGTGTTGTTCAACAACTACCTAAATATGCACTCTCTCCCGAGTAGATACACACTAAATAGGCACAGATAATTGAGGGCCCTTCAATCAACTACAACAAGAACGTAGTTGAATAAATAGAGATCAAAACCAAGCAAACTATATTAGTATAACAAGATATTCATCCTTAACAGGTTCCACCAAAACCTTAGACTAAATAACTTAGCTACTCATAGTTGTGTTAAGAACAACAATATAAGAATTCATCAATAATGGTAAAAACACAAGGAAGAAAGATGAGACTTGATGCCCAATTGTCCTCCTTCCTCTTGACTTTGCTTTCTTTGAACAAGACTTTTAAACCTTGATAATCCTCTCTTTTGGGCATGTTGAACCTTATACAGGTTAAGTGTAATTGTCCCAAGCTTCCAATTCTACCCCTGAAAATAACGTGTGCGAACTGGACTAGCGCAGCCGCACTAGTGAACACGCTATTGGCCGCGCTAATGGCTAAGTGTACTGCCTCTGCTCGCTGCGCTAGCGCAGTCACGCTACTGGGTGCGCTAAGGCCGCGCTAATGGGACTTCATTCTGCCTCAAACACCTGGACTAGCACGGCCGCGCTAGTGGACTAGTAGTCTGCCTTAGCGATTTTCTTCCTTCTTTCACATGCTAGAAACTCCAAGGGGAATTTCTCCTTCAATTTTGATCCAAACACCATTCTAGGTCCTCATAAGCACAACTTGCTCCTGCGAAACATAAAATCCACAATTAGAGCCATTTTAACATCATTTACCCTTCCTAGGACAGTGAAGCATAATGAAGTCGGACTATAAATAGACGCTAAACTACGTGAATCTAGCCTATTATCAACACCGCACACTTAAATCATTGCTAGTCCTCGAGCAATCCACCCTACTCTACAAAGGTCGTTTCACGAAGCATTTCCCGAACGTGTCACCCCACGAACATGTCACAAGAGTTGTGCCTAGTAGTGTAACATCTAAGCCTCAAGAGTCGACTCTCACGTGCTGTGCAATGTTCATACTTTCTCAATTTACTCTATACAGAGGTCAAGACTTACCTTTCTATCATGAATCAAGTGCCCTCACATCACACACGAGAGTAGTTCCACAAGAATAATATTAAGAACAAGTAGGAACTCAAAGAGAAAGAATTCACTCACTCTCGGAAAGAACATTCATATGCCACAAAGATGCACCATAGGCTTGCCCATAGTGTAATACTCTACAAATCGAGCCCATTCAGTCTAAGATCAATTAGGTCTTCATGTGGTTGTAATGTAGGCTAAGGGACGGGTAGGATATATTTAGATATACTGACTAACCTCCCTAAGCACTTTTAATACATTTACTTTCGCTTTCAGACCATATTTATGCCAGGCCAGATATTTCACCACACTTTTCTTTATATTACCCCCAAATTTACTTAGGTGCAATTATATCACTTCACCACTTATCAAGGACTGCATTTATTCATTGTCCTTTTCTCTCTCTCTTTTTTCAAGTGGCGCTTATTCTTTAATTTTTTTCAAAATTTTGCACCTTTATTTCTATTTCTTTGATTCCACTCAATAACCAAACCACCACCCTACACTTTGACTTTTACATGTTCTCTAACAATTCAAGTGCTCATGAGAGGTAAAGGGTTCAAACAAATGGTCATTCAAACAATTGGGTAAGGTTTGTAATGTGGTTGCCAAAGAAATAGGCTTATAAGCTCAAAGGGGTTAACTATGATAGATTACAATCAGGTGGGTACACTTTATATCTGGCTTAACAAAGAAATGCCTATATCACTTCTAAAACTGAACGAAGCTACTATTTCGCTTTGCAAACACACAGGGCAAGTGTGGAGCATAAAATACAATGCAATACACCTTACACACAGATGGAATATGAATCACTCCATATTGGTTTATCAAGACACTCTCACCGAGTTTTCAAGTTAGTTACAACATACAAATTTAAGACACTCCACAAGAATCAACAACTGAGCCTAAGTGTTCGGGTGTAACAACACTAAGGGATGCTTTTCCTATTTCAGCTCATCGCCCAAAAACACCTAACAACTAAAAAACAAAACAAAATAAACAAAAACTACCTACACCCGGTTCAAGCAAAACCCTTGGAAAAGAACTGCGGCCCAAAGAAAAACCAAGGGGGAGTTACTACGCTGCCTAAAAAAAACTTTTTAAAATTTCCAGCCCCAGATCCGGAGTCACTCAGTCATGAGCTGCTATATCATAAAATAAAGAATGAATAAATAGACAACATAGTCTCAAAATAAGAGAAACAAGTGAAATAAGAAAGAGAAGACGAGGTCGCGATCGCCAACTGCTACCTCGACAACTCCAATGAAACTCTGACAGCTGCTCAATATCCACTACCTGATCCCGGTGTACCTAGATCTTCACACACGGTGCAGGGGGTAACGTGAGTACACCAACTCAGAAGTAACAAACCCAAACTATCGGCTGAGAGGTAGTGACGGACAAAACCTCAGAATTTGCAATAAACAATATACAGAATTAGACATGCTAACATTTCATCAGAATGAGTAAATATGCCAAGTATGCCAGTATACTCTACATGCCATCATAAAAATATATGTATGAAACCAGTGTGGATATGCACATAGTGCTTACAATCCTCACGCATCAGTCCACTCAGTACCGTATGTGGCTCTTAGGCCCAGGGAAAAGTCCATCCCGGAATATATATAATTATTGGTGACCGTAGTCACTCCATACTGAGGAAATAGGCCAATCCAGCCCCACGGAGAAAGTCCATATCCGAAATATATCACTCGGACAAGATCCAAGTCTATGGACGATCCATCCCTCACATAACATCCACTTCGGACACGATCCATGCCCAGGGAAAATCCATCCCTCAACATCAATGCGCTTTAAGAATCTGGAGGGGCCCTAGTGGCCCAAGCGCTATATCAAGCCAACGAAGGCATGATTTAAGTATCGCTGCGGTGTGCAGTCCGATCTCATAACTGTCTCAATAACAGGCTCTCGGCCTCACTCAGTCATTACTCTTCAGTCTCACTCACATGGATCACAGATGCCTCCATCAGCCCGAAACAATGATAAGTATGCATATAATTAACAATACTGAGACTGAGATATGAAGTGATATGCTATAACAGGACTGAGTATATGAAATCAAATAATCACAAAATGAGACAGTAATATACGACCACTCGGGTCTCAGCATTTTCGGCGTGAAGCCTAGCATTTATACTTAACATGATTTCTAACAGGTTCACAATTACCACATTAACAGAAGCACATATATCATCAGGGAATAATCACTAAGCGGTGCCATGGGATAAGCCAGGCCACAAATACTCGGTGCACGCCCGCACGCCCGTCACTTGGCATGTGTGTCACCTCGATTATAATCATAAACNTTCTCCAAATCTACCAAAAATCATATGTATATCATTATAATATGCCAAGGAACGAACCCTAATCGAAATTTATCAAAAATACTCAAAAATCCCGAAATTGGTCAAACCCGACCCCCGATCCCACGTCTCGGAACTCGATGAAATTTACGCCACAAAAATCCTCATCCTCCCACGAATCTATACACACCAAGAACACTGAAATCGGAATCCAAATGACCCCTCAAATTCCCATTTTAAGGTCTCTAAACCACAAGCCCTAATTACCTATTTTAGCACTGTTTTCCCCAAATTTTCACCACAAATCCGACCTTTAATCACATATAAACGAGTTTTAAGTCCAAAATCCTTACCTCAATGAAGAACTATCGATTTCCCTCTTCAAAACCCTTCAAAGGCTTCAAACCCGAATAAGAATGTTGAAAGAATGACCAAAATTCGCTAAGAGTTCTTTTTATAGGTTCTGCCCAGCGATGACCGCACATGCGGTCCTTTTCTCGCACCTGCGGACCCACACCTATGGTCCCAGGTGCGCACTTGTGAGAATTCACTTAAGGGACATTTTCCGCACCTGCGACTCTGTAGGTGCGGTCCAAGCTCGCACCTACGACCTTTGCTGACCCAACCAACTTCCGCATCTACGGAGCCTTGTCCGCTTCTGTGAGCTCTCACCTGCGGTTCCCTATCCGTAGGTGCGGAAACACCAGAAAGTTTCACACCAGCAACTCCAAAATGCCAAAAATCATGTCATTACCCATCTGAACTCAACCCGAGGCCCTTACAAACAAGTCTTAAATGATCACCTGGACTTAGTCGAACTCTCGGAACACCCCAAAATAACATCGAAACACCAAATCAGCCCATGATTCAAGCCTAAAGATATTCAAACTTCTGAAATTCACCAACGATGTCGAAACTAACCAAACCTTGTCCGAATGATATGAAAATTTGCAAACACATCCAGAATGACACTACGAACCTGATCAAACTTCCGGAATTCCATTCCGACCCCGATAGCCTACTTTCCACTACCGACCGAAAATCGCCAAAAACTAACTTTCGCCAATTCAAGCCTAATTCTACAACGAACATCAAAACTACATTCCGAACACACTCCTAAGTCCCAAATCACCTAACAAAGGTATCCGAGCCATAAAATCCGCATTATGTGGTCGTTTACCTATAAGTCAACTCCCGGTTAACTTTTCCAACTATTGAGCTCATTTAAGAGACTAAGTTCCTTAATTCTCACCGCGACCACTCTGAACCCAAGTCAACCAACCCAACACCACACAAAGGAGATGAACCACACAAGCAATGAAGACGAAATGGGGGAAACGGGCTAAACTCTAGGGACGAATGGCCGGGTCGTTACATTCTCCCTCTCTTAAACAAATGTTTGTCCTCGCGTGCCAAGAGTTATTCCATAAGCCATCAAACCGCTGAATAACCTTACCACGCATATACCTGGGGTGACCCATGTCACCCTACCCCGCATCAATCTAATAATACAACACATTCGAATGCCACTATATCCAACCTAATCCCTACGCCTTAGAACCCAAATTCCATGTCAGAACTTGTCTACAAAATTAGAATCACGCCTCCACACATTGTATATACCTGAACCAAATCACACGAATCTGAAAGAACACAACTCATATGTCCAAAATCTATGATACCCAGCTACTTTACCTTAATCAACTCCTCTAGAAGACCACAACAGAACCGCACCATGTGTGTCTAAAACCGACGAATCGCCGCTCCCTGAAGCAGGATTGGGAAATCCCTAGATCATCCCGGAGCACAGATCAACCCAATAGCCATTAACTAACACCCTCACAATAGCTCTACGGAGTCAAATAATCCGATTCAGTGCAAAACACCTACATCAAGTCATACCTAAAAGTATCATCATATATCAGATCAAACTACGTCGAAACCGACCATACTAAGAAATGGCATATCCACCGGGTCTCCAAACCCCCAATAGGTACCACACACAACCGACACATGCAGTCCGTAACAACAACATCACCCACAAGGGCGAGCACATGAACAGATGTAAGAAAATATTCATGGGGCGTATCCAAAGAATGGGCTAAAATATGAACATGGAAAAATCGGAATCAAATAAAAACTGAAGCTTCTCGTGACAGACTTAGACAATACCTGGAATCACGGCATCAAAAACCATCTTATCCGGTCTGACTGAAAATGCATAAAATTGGGCCAGATCATCACTGGATCGACCTCCCCCTCTAGGGCGACCCCTACCTGCCTGACCCCCACCTCTAGCTGTCTGGGCGGGTGGTGCAACTACTGAGTCTAAAACCACGGGCTGACTCCTCTGCTGATAAGTACCTCTCGCAAGACAGGGAAAAAACCTCTTGATATGTCCCACCTCTCCACACTCAAAGCAACCTCTCTCGGAGAATGGCACTGGGGACTAAAGGGAACCCCTAGCACCAGGATAACCACTGGAAGAACCAGGCATAGATGAACTCTGAGCCGATGGTGTCCAAGATGATCTCTGAGCTGGCAGAGCATTGAAATATGGGTGCACCTGATGCGAACTATGAGGATCATGACCAACTGATCCACCACGATAACCTGAGCGACCTGGCTAGGCCTGCCTGAATGATCGGCCTCTGTCGGGCTGAGGTTGCCCCCTAAAGGAACCCTACTAGAACTCCCAGATCCTCGAGATCTCTTGGCCTCCCTCTCGATCCGCTCCTGGCAGCGACCCGACTCAATCTCTCTGGCAATGTCAACCACCTCCTCAAAAGAAGCGCCAGATACCCTCTCCCTGGTCAGAAAAATCTGAAGCTGATAAGTGAGGCCATCAACAAACCTCCTGATACTCTCCCTATCCGTGGGAACTAGACAAATAGCATGACGGTCCAACTCGGAAAACCTCATCTCATACTGCGTCACGGTCATGTCCTCCTGGCACAACTGCTCGAACTCCCTACACAGCTCCTCCCCGCGGGACTGCAGTATATACTTCTCTAGGAACAGAATGGAGAACTGACGCCAGGTAAGGGGCGTTGCATCAGTAGGTCTACAAACCTCCTGATACTCTCCCTATCCGTGGGAACTAGCCAAATAGCATGACGGACCAACTCGGAGAACCTCATCTCATACTGCGTCACGGTCATGTCCTCCTGGCGCAACTGCTCGCACTCCCTACACAGCTCCTCCCCGCGGGACTGCAGTATATACTTCTCTAGGAACAGAATGGAGAACTGACGCCAGGTAAGTGGCACTGCATCAGTAGGTCTACGCCTCTCATAGGCCTCCCACCAAGCGAGTGTAGCTCCTGCAAACTGGAAGGTAGTAAATGGGACCCCACTAGCCTCTAATATCCCTGTTGAGCTAAGGATCCTCTAACACTTGTCCAAAAAGCCCTGGGCGTCCTCACCCTCAGTACCACTAAAAATCGGAGGCTGGAGTATACTAAACCTTTCTAACCTGCGCTGCTCATCATCTACCAAAGCTGGGACCATAAAATCCTGGGCTGGGGCAACCGGCTGGACTGGAACTGTCCCCGGTGTCTGAAGCCCCTGAGTAACCTGCTCATGTGTCCGGGCAGCTGGAGTCTGAGTGCCTCCCCTGACCTGAGAAGTAGCAGTAGTGGACATGGTGACGGCCTGTGCGAGGCTGGTGCACACTGTTAAAATCTGGGCTAGGGTCTCCTGAAGACCCGGAATCACAATGGGCATTGATGGTGCCTGAGCCTGTCCCGCTGGGATCTCAACTGCGGGGACCTGATCCTGAGCAGTGGGAGGATCCACAGGTACTGCCCTGGCTGCTGAGCGGGGTGCACCCCTCCCTCGACCACGGCCTCGACCTCCAGCTGATCCTGCTAGTGTTTGATCACCACGATCGGTAGCACGAGTCCTCACCATCTGTGAGATAATGAAAACAACAGAAGTTTAATTCTAGAATTCAACAGAGTCGCACGACAGAATTCAATAATGTGGGATTTTTCGTAAGGGTTCTGTAGCCTCTCGAAGATAAGTACAAACGTCTCTATACCGATCCGTAAGACTCTACTAAACCTGCTCATGACTGGTGAGACCTATTTAACCTAGAGCTTTGATACCAACTTGTCACGACCCGATTTCGGAGTCGTGATGGCGCCTGTCGTGGAACCAGGCAAGCCGCCCCTTTTATCTAAGCTAAATTCAGTCAGTAAAAATACAATTTTAAATGAAATTATTGATAATCCTAAGAGTCTGAAGATTAAAAAAAATATTTGAAACAAAAATTAAAATTTCAAGTCCCCGATCCGGAGTCACTCAGTCATGAGCTGCTGTATCATAAAATAAAGAATGAAGGAATAGACAACATAGTCTCAAAATAAGAGCAACAGGTAGAATAAGAAAGATAAGACGAGGTCGCGATCGCCAGCTGCTACCTCAACACCTCCAATGAAACTCTAATAGCTGCTCAATATCCACTACCGGGTCCCGATGTACCTGGATCTGCACACAAGGTGTAAGGGGTAATGTGAGTACACCAACTCAAAAATAACAAACCCAAACTATGGGCTGAGAGGTAGTGACGGACAAAACCTCAGAATTTACAATAAACAATATACAGAATTAGACATGCTAACATTTCATCAGAATGAGTAAATATGCCAAGTATGCCAGTATACTCTACATGCCATCATAAAAATATATGTATGAAACCAGTGTGGATATGCACATAGTGTTTATAATCCTCACACAGCAGTCCACTCAGTACCGTATATGGCTCTCAGGCCCAAGGAAAAGTCCATCCCGGAATGTATATAATCATTGGTGACCGTAGTCACTCCGTACTAAGGAAATAGGCCAATCCAGCCCCACGGAGAAAGTCTATATTCAGAATATATCACTCGGACAAGATCCAAGTCTATGGACGATCCATCCCTCACATAACATCCACTTCGGACACGATCCATGCCCAGGGAAAATCCATCCCTCAACATCAATGCGCTTTAAGAATCCGGAGGGGCCCTAGTGGCCCAAGCGCTATATCAAGCCAACGAAGGCATGATTTAAGTATCGCTGCAGTGTGCAGTCCGATCTCATAACTGTCTCAATAACAGGCTCTCGGTCTCACTCAGTCATTACTCTTTAATCTCTCTCACATGGATCACAGATGCATCCATCGGCCCGAAACAATGATAAGTATGCATACAATTAACAATACTTAGACTGAGATATGAAGTGATATGCTATAACAGGACTGAGTATATGAAATCAAATAATCACAAAATGAGACAGTAATATATGACTACTCGGGTCTCATCATTTTCAGCGTGAAGCCTAGCATTTATACTTAACATGATTTCTAACAAGTTCACAATTACTACATTAATAGAAGAACATATATCATCAGGGAATAATCACTAAGCGGTGCCATGGGATAAGCCGGGCCACAAATACTCGGTGCACGCCCGCACGCCCATCACTTGGCATGCGTGTCACCTCGATTATAGTCATAAATTATTTAGCTCGGGGTTTCGAACCCTCAGAACCAAGTTTGGAAACGTTACTTACCTCAAAACCGGCTAAAATACTATTCCGCAGTGCCTTTGCCTCTAAATTCGTTCTTCGAGTGCTCCAAATCTACCAAAAATTAGATGTATATCATTATAATATGCCAAGGAACGAACCCTAATCAAAATTTATCAATAATACTCATCCTCCCATGAGTCTATACATACCAAGAACACTGAAATCGGAGTCCTAATGACCCCTCAATTACCCATTTTAAGGTCTCTAAACCACAAGCCCTAATTACCTATGTTAGCACTGATTTTCCCCAAATTTTCACCACAAATCCAACCTTTAATCACATATAAACGAGTTTTAAGTCCAAAATCCTTACCTCAATGAATAAATATCGATTTCTCTCTTCAAAACCCTTCAAAAGCTTCAAACCCGAATAAGAATGGTGAAAGAATGACCAAAATTTGCTAAGGGTTCTTTTCATAGGTTCTTCCCAGCGATGATCGCACCTGCGGTCCTTTTCTCGCACCTGCACTCCCAGGTGCGCACCTGCGAGAATTCACTTAAGGGAACTTTTCCGCACCTGCAACAGAACCTCCGCACCTGCGACTCCGCAAGTGCGGTCCAAGTCTCGCACCTGCGACCTTTGCTGACCCAGCCAACTTCTGCATCTGCAAAGCCTTGTCCGCTTCTGCGGGCTCGCACCTGCGGTTCCTTATCCGCTGGTGCGAAAACACCAGAAAGTTTCACACCAGCAACTCCAAAATGCCAAAAATCATGTCGTTACCCATCCGAACTCAACTCGAGGCCCTGGGGACCCCATCCAAAATTACAAAGAAGTCTTAAATGATCATCCAGACTTAGTCAAACTCGGAACACCCCAAAATAACATCGAAACACGAAATCAACCCATGATTCAAGCCTAAAGATATTCAAACTTCCGAAATTCACTAACGATGTCGAAACTAACCAAACCTCGTCCGAATGATATGAAAATTTGCACACATATCCAGAATGATGCTAAGAACCTGCTCAAACTTTTGGAATTCCATTCCGACCCCGATAGCCTACTTCCCACTGCCAACAAGAAATCGCCAAAAACTAACTTTCGCCGATTCAAGCCTAATTCTACACCGGACATCAAAGTGAGGTGTAGAAACTTCCCTGAAAGATCAATCCTGGTCAGAGACTGTCACTGGGTCCAAACAACAAGCACGACCCAGGGCCCACAGCCATCCCATGATTTTCTTCTCTTGTTTCACCTGTTGGGCAGCCACTGCATCAATATGCGTATCCAGGTCGGCGACCGAGGTGCGCAGCCCAGCCATGTACTGTTCCAGAGTGTCCAACCTATAACTCCGACGGGCTCTAGACGGTCCTGCAACATCATCAGCCTGCTCATGAGCGGGCACTTCCTCTCCCATTTCTACTTGCTCCTCCTCCTCCTCCTCCTCAGACTCGTCCTCCTCGTCATCACCACTAGCCGCCACCGCATCTTTTCCAGTGGTAACCTTGTCTGCTCGAAAGGCGTATTCTTTCGGCACTCTGCCATCTACCGCCAAATTTCCCTGCACCCCTGTTGCAAGGCATAATCTAGTGATGAGAGAGGGAAAAAAGAAGCCATACCTCTTAACTTGGCAGCGAACAAACATCTCGTCGTGTATTAACTTGGCCACGTCAAAGATGCGGCCCGTCATGAAGCACCAGATCAAACACGCACGAGGAGAATTCACCTCCGAGGTGTTATTTGATGGGATCAGGCGGTTATTGATCAGATAGAGCCAACACTTCACTTCAAAAGTGAGTGCCGACGAGTGAAACATTTGCCCGTACTTATACCACTGAATCTCCTTGCCCGGGGTACAGATGATCGAAAGGAATTCCGTCCACTGAGTGAAGCATCGACCATACGCCTCATAGATGTCGTCCGTCTCTGCTACAGAACCTGGCAGCCGGTAAGCGCTCCGAATGGATTCCACAGAGGCGTCCATCGGCTTCTTCCTCACGGTTACCACATAATTCCTGTGTTTCGGACTGTTTGCACAAAAATCTCTTACTACCATCGCATTTGCATCGTCTGGCTCCTCAAAGAACACGTCCAACTGACGCTGCATCAACTCATCGTACATCCTTGGGCAATCACACCGGAGGGAGTCTGTATCTATGCCACATTCCGATATTGCCACATTCCGATATTGCCACCTTCGATTTTTTTCTGTATATCCGTCCTGAGCCTTAGCGGATACGAACTTGTTGCTATTGTAAGGCCGAGTATCCGTGGATGCTCGTGCCCTCGATGATCCCGTTTGTCTTCCGGATGAAGATCTGTAGGCTTGTCATTTCCTGGAGGGTGTCATTGCACCTGCAAGAAGGACATCGTTAGCGCAACACAACGAGGTGACCCAATTGTGGTTACTCAGAATTCACCTTACAATTGGTCACAATAATTTCCCTTCAGTGGGGCATTTACACAAACACTTGGTGGGCATTATTCACCGGAGCCCCCAATTAATCAAGTTGAAACTCCAATCACCACCACAATTTTTCAAGCTTCACCCAACTAAATCAAGGCATACAACACCCCCAAATACCATCACCCACAAGTACTACACATACACTACTAATTACTTCTACTAAACAAGAAGAAAAACTACTACTTTCAACAATAAAAAGGAAAAACTACAAAAATAAAAAAAAAGTTAGTAAAGAAATCACATACCTGTGTGTTAAAGGAGTGAGAAGTGGAGAATTGGGTTATGGTTGGAGTGAGAAAGATAATTGGGGCGCGTGAGGATTTGGGTATGGGTGGGAAGAGTATTATTAGAAGAAGAAAAAGAGTAGTAGAAGAAGAAGAAGGGCTTTAGGAGAAGTGTGGGGGAGGGGGAGTGTAACGGGTGTGGGAGACGTAGGGGAGGTGGGTTAGGTTTGGGTAATTAGAAAAATTAAAGGCCAAATAAAATAATAAAAAAATTAATAGAAAACTTACCTGGTCCGCGACGGGACTAGAGCTCCCATAGCGCGACCGCGCTAGTGGAGACAAAAAAGTTGGTCATATGCACGGTCACTAGCGCGCCCGCGCTAGTGGCGTCAAGACGAGACAGAAAAGTATGCCATATGCACGGCCACTAGCATGCCCACGATAGTGGATTTAGGATGAGGCAGTGCACTAGGCCATTAACGCGACCACTAGCGCGCTCAGTAGCGCGGTCGCGCTACCCTAGGCCTGAAAATACTTCGCTTTTTCTGACCTTTTCCTTGAAGTGGCTTGAGTCTACCCTCGCCCGCGCACACCTGCATATGTTAGTACTTACAACAATTCAACTACTCACCCCCTACACTATAAACATTACACATTGGGTTGCCTCCCAACCAGCGCCTTAGTTAATGTCATGGCACGACAATTACAACAAATCAATGGATTACCTCCCATGAAGCGCTTGATTTAACGTCGTGGCACGATGCAGAATGAGTGCATTTATGGCTCGCTCGACCTCTGAGGTTCAGTAAGATGCATCACAGACACTTCCTTGTTCTCGTCCATACCCATATACGGTTTCAATATATCCCCATTAACTCTGAAAGTGTGGGAATCTTTTTCAGAAGCAATCTCTACAGCACCTGAGAGAAACACTTCGACCACACGAATGGTCCAGACCATCGGGACTTGAGTTTACCCAGAAATAGTCTCAATCTTGAGTTATAGATCAGCACCATATCTCCGGGTTTGAAGTTTTGATCCACAATGTTCTTATCGTGTAACCTCTTCATTCTTTCCTTGTACAACCTCGTGCTTTCAAAGGCAAGATACCTGAATTCATCTAGCTCATGTAGTTAGGTGACTTGACTTGTGCCCGCAACATCAAGATCCATATTTAACTATTTTAGTTCCTACCAAGATCGATGTTCCAGTTCTACCGGCAGGTGACAAGCCTTCCCGAACACCAACTTGTACGGTGACATACCAATTGGCGTTTTGAATGCAGTTCTGTAGGTCCAAAGGGCATCATCCAGATTTTTCGCTCAATCAGTTCTTGTGGCGTTCACAGTTTTAGTCAGCACACTCTTTATTTCTTGATTTGACACCTCAACCTGTCCACTTGTCTGAGGGTGATATGGGGTTGCCACCTTATGGCGCACATCGTACTTTTCTAACAGCTTCTCGAAGGCACGATTGCAGAAATGGGTGCCTCCGTCATTGATGATGGCCCTTGGGATCCCAAAGAGGGTGAATATATTCTTCTTCAAGAACCCCGCCACCACTCGTGCATCATTGGTGGGGAGTGTTGCAGCTTCCACCCATTTGAACACATAGTCTACAGCAACAAGTATGTAATTATTGCCATAGGAGCTGACAAAAGGACCCATGAAGTCAATCCCCCATACATCAAACACCTCAACCTCTTGAATCGGGTTCATGGGCATCTCATGACGACGGGATATGTTCCCCTTCCTTTGACATTCATCACAGCCCTTCACCCATTGGTGTGCATCTTTGAACACATTTGGCTAGTAGAATCCGGCCTCTAGAAATTTAGCCGCTGTTCTGACTCCTCCAAAATGCCCCATATGCTGATGCGTGACATGCCTGCAAAACAGAAAATTGCTCTATCTCGGGGACATACCTCCGGATCATATTGTCAATACAAATTCTAAACATGTAAGGTTTATCCCAATAATAATTGCAGCAGTCACGATAAAACTTTTTCTTTCGAATAGATGAGAGTTCATAGGGCTTTATACCACTTGCTAGGTAATTTGCAATGTCTGCATACCATGGCACTTCCTCCATGCTTGTGGCGAGTAGTTGCTCGTCTGGAAAGGTTTCCAGAATATCCTCTGCTTCCACTGCATTTTTATCTCCTTCAAGTCACGACAGATGATCCGCGACTTGATTCTCCGTGCCCTTACGGTCACGGATCTCTAGATCAAATTCTTGCAGTAGAAGCACCCAACGAACCGGGTGGGGCTTGGATTCCTTCTTCTCAATCAAATACCTGAGGGCAACATGGTCAGTGTAAACAATCACCTTAGAGCCGATCAGGTATGATCTGAACTTGTCGAAAGCAAACACCACTGCCAGCATCTCTTTTTCGGTCACAGTGTAGTTCAGATGAGCTCCACTCAATGTCCTACTCGCGTAGTAAATTGGGTGTATTATCTTTTCCTTCCGCTGTCCCAGCACTGCTCCCATTGCGTAGTCACTGGCATCACACATGAGCTCGAATGATTGCTCCCAGTCGGGTGCAACAATGATTGGTGCCGTGATTAAACTCTTTTTCAGCTCCTTAAAAGCTACCCTCAAATCATTAAAAAACATAAAAGGGTTATCTTTTTCGAGCAACTTACACAGGGGGTTGGCGATTTCTGAGAAGTCTCTGATGAAACGACGGTAAAACCCAACATGACCAAGGAAGCTCCTTATTGCTTTAACCGATTTGGGAGGTTGGAGGTGGGAGCTTTTCTATAACATCAACTTTTGCACGATCCACCTCAATTCCTTTACTTGACACCAAGTTCCCCAAGACTATCCCCTCTTGTACCATGAAATGGCACTTCTCCCATTTAAGCACAAGGTTCGTCTCAATACACCGCTTCAGCACTCAGGTCAGATTTGCAAGGCACTCATCGAATGAATTTCCCACCACTGAGAAATCATCCATGAACACCTCCATCATATCCTCGACCATGTCAGTGAATATGGCCATTATGCACCTTTGAAATGTTGCAGGTGTATTGCATAAGCCAAAGGGCATCCTTCTAAAGGCAAAAATCCTGTAGGGACATGTGAATGAGGTCTTTTCTCTATCTTACGGGACAATGGAAATTTGGTTGTACCCCGAGTACCCATCCAGGAAAAAAAAAAGTGAGACCTCCCTACCAGTCTGTCGAGCATCTGATCGATGAAGGGAAGTGGGAAGTGATCTTTCCGGGTGGCTAGATTCAACTTTCTGTAGTCCATGCAAATTCTCCAGCCCTTGAAGGTTCTTGTAGATATCAGCTCATTGTTGTCATTTTTTACAACCATCATGCCACCCTTCTTAGGAACATATTGCATCGGGCTAACCCAGTTGCTGTCAGAGATGGGGAAAATGATTCCCGCATCCAACCACTTTATAATTTCCTTCTTCACCACTTCCGTCATGTTTGGGTTCAGCCGCCTTTGGTGTTCCCTGGAAGGTTTGTGCCCCTCTTCCAGCAGAATTTTGTGCATACAGTATGCCGGGCTAATCCCCTTTATGTCTGCCATGGTCCACCCAATGGTAGTCTTACACTCATTGAGTACCTGTAAGAGTTGTTTTTCCTGCACATCTAAAAAACTGGATGAGATAATAACAGGTAAAGTAGAGTTGGGTCCTAGAAACGTGTACCTGAGATGGGCTGGCAATGGCTTCAATTCAAGATTTGGTGGTTCTTCAACCGACGGCTTGGATGGCGGAGTCTCTCTCTTTTCTAAGTGTAGGGGCTCGAATTCCAGTGACCTCGGCCACACGCCTTTGCCCTCAAGAGTCAACACCCATTCTGCCAATTCCTCCCCATTTACCTCATCCAAATTCATCAAACATGCAGCAAGGGGGTCCTCAATAGTCAAGGACTCATCATCTTCCTCCGGTATCACATCCACGTCATCAATAAGAGAACAATTGGCGAACTCACCTGCTCGCCTCATGGATTTCTACACATTGAATGTGATTTCCTCGTCGTTCAACCTCATCTTGAGCTCCCCAATTTCACAATCAATTAGGTCTCGCCCTGTGGACAAGAATGGACTTCCCAAAATTATGGGAATCTCCTCATCCACTCTGCAGTACAGTATCACAAAATCTGTAGGGAACACAAACTTCCCTACCTGCACCAATACGTCATCAAGAATGCCTAACGGTCTTTTTACCATCATGTCTGCCAGCTGCAACAACATAGAGGTCGGACTACTTCTACCAATCCCCAACCTCTTGTAGATGGCCAGGGGCATAAGATTAATGTTGGCCCCTAAATCACCAAGTGACTTGGCAAAGTCAAAGTTACCAATGGTGCAGGGAATGGTGAAACTCCCTGGATCAGATAACTTTTTCGCAATTGGTCGGGTCACAACAACACTGCAGGTCTGAGTAAGAGTCACTGTGGCCAAGTCTTGGAAGTCGAATTTTCAGGACATCAAGTCCTTCATCATTTTGTCATAACCAGGCATCTCCTTCAGAGCATCAATCAAAGGAATATTTACCTGTATTTGTTTCAACATATCCAAGAACTTCTTATACTGCTCATCTTTCTGGTACTTGGCCAGCCTCTGTGGGAATGGTGTTGGAGGTCTTTTCTTCCAAGTGATTTGGGATTTTTCTTTGTCAGACACTACCTCTATCACCAATTCCTGGGCTGTCTCAGCTTCATTCTAAGCCTCAACTTGCGTGTTGGGTTCTCCTTGGGCAGGGTGCACTGTCACCTCAGTCAGTTTTGTTGAATCATCAATTTCAATGGGCACTGGTACCAGTGTTTCAGCCTGTCTGCTTTCTCGAGCTCTTTTCTGCTCCAAGTATAAGTCCCTGCCATTTCATAGACTCACCGCCATCAGCTTCTTTGGACCCTGATCTTTAGGATTTACCTGAATGTCTGCAGGCAATGTCCCAAGAGGACAATTATTCAAAGACATAGAGATCTGGCCCATTTGCACTTCAATATTTTTTATAGCTGACTCATGTGCATCTACTCTCTCACTTATTTTTGTAGTTGACCCAATAACCTGTTGCATCATTACTTCAAGTCTGGAAAACCCATCTTCCTGTCTCCCACCATGTTGTTGCTGAGGGGGGTGATAAGCCTGTTGTTGATTCTAATTCTGATTATTGTACCCATGTGGCCTTTGGTAAGGCGCCAAATTACCATGAGGTCACATGGCGCCCATGTTTCCACTGTTGTGTTGCTGCTGCACTAGCCTGTATGGTTGATTTTGCTGTCCCCAATTTTGTCCACCATGTCACTGATCCCCATAATTCGACACATAGTTCATATTTTCAGGGTAGTGATGATTATCACATTCAGCATTCCACTGATTACCAAGTGGCTGACTAATGCAAGATGTGCATAAGCCTTCATTGGTTGTATCCACAATATGTACTTGCTACTTTTGCCCTTACTCCTCCACCTTTTTGGTAAGTATGCTCATTTGTGTTATCAAGATTGCCATATTTTCAACAAGAGTGTTGGATGGATCTAAGGCCACTGAGTGAACTACTGGGGTAATGGGGGCATCCCTGGTTGTCCACCTGGAATTCTGCGTCATTTTATCAAGCAGGATCTGGATTTCTCTCCATGTTTTGCTCAAGAATGCTCCACCAGCTGAAGCATCTATGTTTGCCTTTACACTATCTGACATACCCATATAGAAACGCTGCCCCAACATCTGCTCTGGAATACCATGGTGTGGACAGATAACCAACATTCCGTTAAATCGTTCCCATGTTTCCTGCAATGTTTCCATTAGCTTCTGTCTGAAGCTCAAGATTTCATCAATTTGTTGAGTTGTCTTGTTGGGTGGATGGAATTTGTTCACGAACTTCTTAACTAACTCCTCCCATGTGGTAATTGAATTAATGGGGAGCGAGTTTAGCCAAGTTTGGGCTGCTCCTATCACTGAGAATGGAAACATCAACAGTTCTATTGCTTCCTGAGTGACGTTTGGGTGCCTCTAAGTTTTGCAAATCGATAGGAAATTCTTCAAATGTTGTTGGGGATCCTTAATATATGACCCCAAAAATAGTCCCTTGTTCTGCAGCAAGTGCAGCATATTGTTTGTAATCTGAAAGGACTCAGCCTATATCTGAGGGACTACTATCTTAGTGGCCAAATTCTCTGTTGTGGGTTATGTCTAGTCATATAAAGGAGCCTCTGGAACAAGAGGCGCCACAACCTGCACAGCTGGGTCAACCATGTCTTCCCCATTGTTATTCCTGTTGTTGAGATCTGCCATGTCGGGTTCAAGTTATTCAATTGATGGTTGTTGTTTGCTTTTCCGGTTGGCCCGGTTCAAGGCCTTGAAAACTTTCTCGGGGTCTGATAAGGCTTCAAATACTTCACCAGTTCTCGATGAGTTTCTAGGCATGCACTTGTACAACCAAGTTAGCAAACATTAAAATTTCAATGTATAGATGAAAATTGAATAAAATTGACTACACTTAAGAATTTTGTATTTCTTCCCACTGTAATTGATAACACCGTTAATTCCCCGGCAACGGCGCCAAAATTTGATCACGCCCAACTATGTCTTATATAAAGACTAAGTGAACGTTGCAAATATAATCTGAGTATTTCACCTAGAGTCGAATCCCACAGGGAATTAACCTATCAATTATCATTGTTAGACTCACTCGATTCTTCGTAATCAACTTCCCAAAGATTATGAATATCAATTGTTGGTGTTTCTACTAACTAAAACTTAATGAAATTAATTAAACTAGAATTTAACTATCGTTGGGTTGTAAACAAATGTGAGAAAGATCTAAGGTTATGGTTTCTCCTGTTGATGGAGTCCCTTCTATTATATTTCATATAGTTTGGCCTAATTATCTCTATCAAATGAGCACTCTTGTTACCATAAATATGTCCCGAGTAATTACGACAATTTTCTAGACGCACTCTCCCGGGTTACGCTAGCTATCTTTTATTATAGCTCACTTTAGATTGCACCCAAGGTATCGTTATTCCTAATCCAATCTTTAAACCTCGGTTATGGATCCCTTCTATACTTTGGGAGTGGTTTTGTTCAACAACTACCTAAATATGCACTCTCTCCCGAGTAGATACACATTAAATAGGCACAGCTAATTGAGGGCCCTTCAATCAAATACAACAAGAACTTAGTTGAATAATTAGAGATTAAAACCAAGCAAACTATATTAATATAACAAGATATTCATCCTCAACAGGTTCTACCAAAACCTAAGACTAAATAAGTTAGCTACTCATAATTGTGCTAAAAACAACAATATAAGAATTCATCAATAATGGTAAAAGCACAAGGAAGAAAGATGAGATTTGATGCCCAATTGTCCTCCTTGCCTCTTGCCTTTGCTTTCTTTGAACAAGACTTTTAAACCTTGATAATCCTCTCTTTTGGACAAGTTGAACCTTATATAGGTTAAGTGGAATTGTCCCAAGCTTCAAATTTTACCCCTGAAAATAAAGTGTGCGAACTGGACTAGCGCGGCCGTGCTAGTGAACACGCTACTGGCCGCGCTAATGGCTAAGTGCACTTCCTCTGCTCGCTGGGCTAGCGCGGTCGTGCTACTGGGCGCGCTAAGGCCGCACTGATGGGACTTCATTCTGCCTCAAACACCTGGCCTAGCGCGGCTACGCTAGTGGACGCGCTATGGCCGCGCTAGTGGACTAGTAGTCTGCCTTAGCGATTTTCTTCCGTCTTTTCACACGCTAGAAACTCCAAGGGGCCTTTCTCCTGAAATTTGGCTCCAAACACCATCCTACGTCCTCATAATCATAACTTGTTCCTGCGAAACATAAAATCCACAATTAGAACCATTTTAACATCATTTACCCTTCCTAGGACAGTGAAGCATAATGAAGTTGGAGTATAAATAGACGCTAAACTACGTGAATCTATCCTACTATCAGTTGTAACCACTTATCCCCTTCGTAATGTTTTAATAAGCCCGAACTATCAGGTCGATTGGCCAAATAGGCTGTCGAACTCAGTGGGTAAGATATCAAATATAAATCCGAACGGCCATCAAGTCTCAAATTTTAGCAGACTTCGTGGACGACTTCACGCCAGCCCTCATACCCGAGGTCGAAAAGGAACTTTTGTTAAAATTAGGTACATTATCGAGGGTGTGGACCCTTTTTACAGACGGCGCTTCGAATGTGAAAGGGCCCAGACTAAGCATCATTTTGAAGTCGCGCACGGGAAATACAATTAGGAAATCAATCAAAACTCCTAAATTGACTAACAATGAGGACGGTACGAGGCCATGATTTCAGGTCTCAAATTGGCTAAAAGCTTGGGATCGGAGGTAATCGAGGCTAAATGTGACTCCCTACTGGTGATAAACCAAGTCAACAGAACCTTCGAGGTTCGAGAGGATCGAATGCAAAGGTACTTGGAAATTACAAGTAACATTACATCGGTTTAAATAATGGACCTTACAGCATTTACCTCGAGAGCAAAATAGTGAGGCCGATGCCCTTGCAAAATTGGGGTCATCGGTCGAAGATGATGAAATCAGCTCGGGGACCGTCGTACAATTTCGAGGTCAGTAATCGAGTAAGGCCATGACGAAATAAACTCCATAAGCCTGACTTGGGATTGGAGGAATAAATATATCGAATATCTAAAAAATGGAAAGCTCCCATCGGACCCCAAGGAATCAAGGACTTTATGGTAGTATGCTTGGGACCAGGAGACATCGATTACGTCTTATGAGAAATTCATGAGGGTACTTGCGGGAACCATTCCGGTGTCGAATCACTAGTTCACAAAATCATCAAAGCGGGATACTATTGGGCCAATGTGGAGAATGATACTAAAGAGTTCGTTCGAAAATGCGTTAAGTGCCAAAGATATGCACCAATGATACCAGCACGGAGAACAACCTCATTCGGTCCTATCACCATGGACGTTAATGAAATGGGGAATGGACATCGTCTGCCCTTTGCCATCGGCCCCAGGTAAAGCCAAATTCATTTTATTTATGACTGACTATTTTTCTATGTGGGTTGAAGCACAGGCCTTCGAGAAATTCAGAGAAAAAGAAGTTTTCATCTGGGATCACATAATATGTCGATTCGGGATACCTGCCGAAATTGTATGCAACAATGGAAAACAATTCATCAGCAGAAAAATAACAAAGTTTTTCGAAGATCACAAAATAAAAAGGATCTTATCGACACCGTATCATCCTAGTGGAAATAGGCAGGCTGAATCGACAAACAAGACCATCATTCAGAGTATGAAGAAAAGATTGAACGACGCCAAAGGAAAACGGAGAGAAATTTTACCCGAAGTCCTTTGGGCATATCGAACAACGTCAAAATCCATTACGGGGGCAACACCTCTCTCCTTAGTATATGGCTCTGAAGCCCTGATCCCGGTAGAAGTCGGGGAACCTAGCGCCAGGTTTCCATATGCAACAGAAGAGTCGAATCACGAGGCTATGAATATGAGCCTCGAACTACTAGATGAAAAACGGGAATTCGCCTTTGTCCGAATGGCCGCACAAAAGAAGCACATCGAAAGGTACTATAATCGAAGAACCAACCTTCGCCATTTTAGAATCAGGGACTTAGTTCTGAGAAAAGTCACCCTCAACACTCGAGATCCAAACAAAGGAAAACTCGGCCCTAATTAGAAGGGACCGTATCAGGCCCTCGACATTGTCAGAAAGGGATCCTACAAGCTTGGAATGATAAACGACGAACAACTACCAAATAATTGGAACATATCACTCCTCAAATGGTATTATTGATAAGGTATGACCTTCTCCTTTTTCATTTACATTTTATACTAACTTATTTCAGGTGTTCGAGCGAAGGCACTGAAGTTTCTCTCCAATCATGAAGTTATTAGATCTTAGAGCATGTGTTGCACTCTTTTTCTCTTCGATCGGTTTTTATGCCAAATGGGGTTTTTCGGCAAGGTTTTTAACGAGTCAACCATTGTTCGTGCTAACTTAGAGTATCCGAGGCTTCTTTACAATCAACCACGAATACTGGGGGGCATCACCCTCGAATGTTATGTTTTCAAGGAAAATACTTCATGTCGACAGGGTCTCGATAGGAAAGTTTTGTAAAGGACCAAACGGTCGAATGAACCGTGTCCGTATAGATTACTCTAACCCTAGTTAGAAAACATGTACGCATGTATGAACTATTAAAAGAAGTATGTTTCCTTACCAGATATCTCATGCCTTAATGAAATTTCTACTTTACAAAGTTCCATACTTATGATTTTTTCGTGAAAACTGGCTCAAGGGCCGAGTACAACTAAACTTCGAATGATCAACCTCGTACTCGGGGACTGCCATCAAAAAATTGACATGATCGAACTATTAAACTTCGAGCCATAAGATCTAAAAGAGGCAACCCTCGATTTTATAGGCCAAGGCCGCCCTACTAGGGGACTAACACTTTGAACAAGTTCAAAGTATTATTGGGAAAATAAGCCCAAGAGCAGACCCCAAGGCTACGGCCAAAATAACGTGGCTCGGAGACGTCCAAATTCCGCAATGAAAATAGGCCTTCGAATTCTTTTGTAAACCAATTAAAAAGGCTACCCTCGGCAAAATAATCAAAGGGCTTCGATAATAGCGGCCCTCGAAAAACCATAAGAGGTATCGAACTGTTTAATACAAACTTGTGCTAAGGCATAAAAAGCAAAGGGTTTCGATAATATTAGATCCTGAAAAAACCCAACGGGTACAAACTTACTTCATACTAAGGCATAACAAATCCCTATACGTTTAAGTTTTTTAAGCCGAAAAGGGGAAAAGCCATTCTTCTGAGGCCATATCGGCCCGATTCAAGAGCCTAATGGCCATTATATTTTTGAGTTCGAGAGTCCATTCTCACTCAACTAAAACCTAAGGGTTTTACTACTTTGAGTTCGAGCAATAGCTCACCCTAAAAAGGAAGTATTAGTTTGACTTCGGCCAAGTGGCCTAAAATCCGAAGTCTCAAACATATTGTTCACGAGGCATGATTTTACAAGGCACAAAGCAGACTGAAATTATCACAAGTCAAAATTTGAGACGAAATTCAAAAAAGAAAAATTCTTATATATGAACAAGGGTTACAAAGAACCAATCGGGATCCTACACAGAAAAAGAAAAGAAAAATACAAATGTCCTAGCTATGTTCGGGGGTGACTCCCTCCTCCATGGCAGCTTCTTCCTTGGGTCCCTCATCATTATCAGACCCTCTCTTGTTGTCGTCATCATCGTCATCGTCATCAAAAGAAGCGAGTAGCCTGGCATCGGCTTCATGCACCTTTGCCTCTACTATCTCCTCGAAAGGTCGAAACCTCAAGCGTGGTTCTCCTCGAGGGTCTCTCTCCGAGATTGACATTTGGCAAGCTCGGAAATCCATTGTGCTCGATCGGAATCCTCCCTCACTTGAGCTTGAGTAGCTTTGGCATCATCCAGATATATGGCCACCGTCTTATCAGCATCGACCTTTGCTTTTTCGGCCTCAGCTTGGGCCTTTGCAAGATCTGAAGCCAGCCGAGCTTCGATCTCTTCAATCTTCTTGTCCTGAGCCAAGCATTTTTCCCTTTCACTTCGAAGTTGGGCTTCAATCGACGACAATTGGGCCAAGGCAGTCTCTTTCTCGGCAGCAAGGCGGTCCATGCCTTCCTTCCACTTATGGGAGTCTGCTTTCACTCGATCGACCTCCTCCCAGAATAGCTTGATCCTCTCGATCTTTTGATCAAAAACTTGTTGGTTGATTTCCCAGTGCACACGCAAGTGTACGTGGTCGACAAGTAATAT
>ML389995.1:0-90600 GCA_005239525.1 Nicotiana knightiana | reverse complement strand
CATCATCTAAAAAACTATATACCTTCGAGTCCGGAAAGTTTTTCCTTTTCAGGAAAAGGACCAGAAGGACGGAATAATCAAGTGCTCAAGATTTCATTCTTCAAAGCTCAAACACTTGGGGGACTATATAGTATGGAAGGCTAAGACAAAGCAAAGAAGACTATCAGAAAGTCAAAAGCTTGAGCCTGAAGACCCATCTACCCAACGAGACAAGTGACACGAGCAGAATCGAAAGAAATCAAAAGAGCCATCCAAATACAAAGCCTAATTCAAAAAGCAAAACCTTCGAACATATTCAGGTTGAAAGACAAAATATTAGTCACGAGAAAGAAATGCACATCTTTATACTTATTCAAAGCTGTTGTAACAAAAACAGTTAGGGGTAAATGATCATCACAATGTACTCATTCAAAAAAAAAAAAACTGTTCTCAAATAAAACAGTTATGGATGAAAAGATCTAAATCCTTGTATTTGTTCAAGAAACTGTTATAAAATAAAAACAGTTATGAATATGAAAAACATTTCCCTCGCACTTATTAGAAAACTGTTTCCAAAACAGTTGCGGGTAAAAACCCCAATCTTTACAAAAAGTGTTACTAATAAAAAACAGTTGTTTCCTTGTATTAATATCGAAAAATTATTACCTATGAAAAACAGTTACGAAATACAAGAGTATATCAAATATGTTAAACAAAAACAGTTGCAAGCATGAGTAATAGACGATAATCAAACACATTTAAAATGTCATGGAAGTTCAAACAAGAAAAACTTTCTTTGGAAACATTCTTAAACATGTGTAAAATTCCTATCATTCTATTGCATTATCATGAAGTTGAGACGTCTTCTTCATGCCAATTATAAATGGCCCTCTTCCATAAACTATGCCTATTACAAAAAGGCACACATTTAATATGACACCGTGCCTATTACAAAAATGTACGAGTAGTCTAAAGCATTTCCCATGCAAAACTCGAAGGTAAAACTAAAACCTCAAAAATGAAGCATGCAAAAGACTTAAAGAGTGAAACAGAAACTCAACAAAAGTCGAGCCAACATTTATATATTAAAACGACTAAAACTAAGTAACTTATACTTACCGTATAAAATTTTTATATATACATTGTGGTGCCCCTAAGTTATCATTTGGGGACTTAGCCGTATAACCATCAATTGATACAAAAAAAGGGGGGGGGGGATAAACCAACTAAATTTTTTCAAGAGAGGAGTTGACTTCAGTGGCAGAAGGAGCGGGAGCAACTGGGGATAAAGAGGCACGAGCGGCTGGAATCTCACCATCAGGTGAAGAAAGGTTATGACCTTGTTGAGCCTTCTCCATGGCTTCCTTAGTTTTGGCTATTTCAGCACTAAGGTAAAAACCCTCTTGACTCATTTCCACCAACGTGTCAAGGCAAGAATTCATATACGCCCAGCTCACATCGACGACAGCCACCTCTTCCAAATCGTCATAATCCTTTGCCCACACTTGAAGCTCAGCTCTCAATCCTTCCTTCTCCGCCTACGCAGCTTCATGGACAGCCCTTAATGGAACAATCGAATCCTCTAAAGTTTGAGCTTTGTCAAAAGCCCTACGAAGGTCTTCTTGAGTACGATTGAGTGATTGCATGAGCTCGCCTGAGTATTCCCCCTTCTACCCTAACAAGTTCTTCAAGTCTCTAATCTCCTCTGAGGCACGGGACAGCTGCTCCGCGAACGAAGACTCCAGAACACTCTTATCTTTATCAGCTTGACTGCAAGAAGCCCTCTTCACTGCCAGTTCTGCTGCCATGAGTCTCATCTGCCGCTTCAAGGTACTCCTTTCCTCTTCTAAAGCATCCATGTCAATCCTTAGGCTATCATACTGTGCTCTCCAATTATCAACATCGGTCTGCAACTCTTTTGTCTCTTGGTCCGTGTTTGAAATCCTTCTTCATAAGCTCCATGCCTGTAAGGTTAATCTACAAGAAATAAACCAATCATATATGGTAAATATCATATACGAGAGTGAAAGAGGATAACTTTCATCATACCTTCAAAGAAGTATGCACGACCTCATTGGCCCATGTAAAAGCACCGTGACTGGCTAGATTTGCTTTCTTAGAGGGACCTATCAAAGGCTTGAGCCACACTTCGGGCTCACCCATTTTCTTGAAAAGGTTCCCCTTAGTTGGAACCTCTATTACCACCAGCCGCATCTCTCTGATGGAAGACCCTACTTCCCTAACGGAAGGCATGGAAACAGGCAGAGATGGAACAACAACAGGCACGGAAGGTTGAGGAGCTGGAGAAGCCACGGGCAAAGCAGCAGGCACATAGAGTTGAAAATTTGAAGAAGTTACAGGCAAAGCAACAACAGATGTTGAAATAGCCAAAGGAACAGACGGGACAACTTCTCTCAAAGAAGTAGGAAAGACAACAGCCAAAGGGACGTCGTCAGGAGCAAGATCAACACCCTCATGAATAGGGGAATGTGAAACATCATCAAGGACAGGGGGCTCAATCACAGACATGGAAGGCAAGGTTGAGGCTATAAGCTCATCATCTAAAACCATTCGCCTTCTCCGTGGCCTGTGCACTAAAGCACCCTCTTCTTCCTCTTCTACGGAACGAGACGCACTAATCTTCCTCTTCGAGGAAGATGAACCAACAATAATTTCCTGAGCCTGATCCAAGGACATCTTCGGGATAGATGAAGCAGACACCCCACGAGCAGAGAACCCTATTAAAAAGGGAAAAAAGTTAAACGAAAAAAAAAGACTCGAGTAAGGAAAAAATCAAGAACAAGAGCTTCACTTATCGTGGGTCTTTACTTCCCAAACATACCTCCCAGCGAGGTACTTCCAAGATCTTTCTTCTGAAGGAGAAACAAACAACAATTTTCTACCCAATCACGAATACCGGAGACATTCTCAACATTATTCATGATTTTTGAGAGAAGAAAAAACAAACACGGTGTTAATAAAACATCTCAAGTCAAAACAAGAAAAAGTAAATGTAAGCTAAAGCATACTCACGTGCGCAATTCCAGTGCTCAGGGAAGGGAAGATTTTCTTCACCCACTAAAGCAACAGTGGGTACAACAACATACCGGAGGTACCAACCCTTATCCTTATCATCTCCGGGGGTTACCAGCACTCTTTTACTTCTAGCAGTCAGAGTAAAAACCCCTTCACGAAATAAGGTAGGAGAGTAGAGGTGAATAAGATGGTTGAAGGTAAAAGGAACCAGGCTAAATAAGCCAAACTCCTAAGAAATGCGACAACTTTCCACACAAGCGGGCCAACTTTTCCTAAGCAGATATTGAAAAAACGGCAAAATTCAATTATAACTGGGTCAATGGGGGGTCTCAACCCTAAAGTGAAAGGATACGTATAAACAAAAGAATATCCCGTCTTGTAAGACATTATTCTTTGACTACTATTCAGAATATAGACAGGAAAGTCAGACCACCAAAAGCACTCCCTACGAAGAAGGGAAATCTGACCCTCAGTTATAAGGGTTGGATATCTTTCGACACTATTAAGAGAAAAAGATTGATCTACTAGAACTTGACTATCCCTAGCAAAAACAAACTCAGCGGGGACAATTTCTTCGACTCCAGGTTCACGAAGGCGTTCGCCTCTACCTCTAGACAAAGACCGAGAAACCCTAAACCTCGGAGAAATTGGAGATCTAGTGGAAGGAGGAGGAATTATCTGAGAAGAAGAGGAGCCCCTCGAAGGAGTGGATCCTAGACTTCTAAGTCTACCACCCCTCCGACTCCTAGTCGGAGCAGAAGATGGCGTTAAACTTTCAATATCTATTACTCTTTGAGGTTGGTTTAAATAAGACATGTTTACAACGGCANACTTACCAAATATTAATCGTTAAAATATATGGTAAGTGGGGGGACTATCTGTATTGGTAAAAAATAGTTTCACACGTAAGCCAGCTTTTTACAACTCATCCAGTCACGTGGACACAGGAAAACACGACAACTAGATAAGATTTTTGGAAGAGGTACGGTACAAAGAGGCACGGTTCAGTAAACCCACGAACTTATCAGTCACAAGAAACACAACTTGATCAAAACGAGAGAGAGGCACGGTTAGAATGAATCTAGACAAAGCTACGGGCAGATTCAAGGACCCACAATTGATTACTCGAACGTTATGTAACCGAACCCCAATTACCGTTATCCTTTGTAATGTCATAATTAGTCATTAATGAGTAACCATAGGAAGAGTCGTACGTTATAAGAATCTCGTATATAAGGGAGGGGAATACAACTGGCATCTGATTTTCAAATATAATTAACTTCAATTTTTATATTTCTGCAATACTGTCTATTATTCATTTCTCTCCATTACCTTGATTATCAATAACCCGTATTCATCTTAANGGGGATCCAACTTTCTTCTCTACAATTCTGTACATTGTAATTCATATCATGTTGCTCCCAAGCTAGCCATAGTTTGGCCCTTCAAGCTCCGTTCGGTTCATCATCCTGTCAAGGATTATTCAATAAGAATTACTTCTTCTCTGCTTTATTTTTATTATATTTCCTGTCATTGAATTCATTTTGCACTTCTCTATCACTTTGCATTAACAAAAATTATATCTTTCGGATTGAATCGGTTGCTTGTGGCCCGCCACATAAAATTATTGCTTTGACATTGAAAACTATTTTTTGGGTTAAACAGTTTTGTTACTTAACCCTTTTTATTTCATCATAAGGGTTGGGACCTAAACGGGGAATTCAGTTACTTCCTCGTGTCTTTCGGGTCTAATATCATCATTTGGTACTTTAGGGAATTTATCCGAGTACTAACTTTTCATGGCACTTTATGAATTTATTTGAGTGCTCATATTTCAAAGCTCTAACACTTGGGGAACTATGGAAGGCAAAAAAGATTGGGAAATGCATAATTCAAGTCAAGCCTAAGGTGTCACGACCCGACCGGTCATTTTGCGTTATCGGACTCCGTTCCCCTAGATGAAACTTTCCATAGTGGCTTTTTATGATTTATGACTTGCGGGGACTGGTGGTCCGAGATTCGGAGGTGTTTAGAGTGCTACAGGAACAATTGGTTCCTTAAGGTTGGTCTTTAAGGCCAGGTTTGACTTCGGTCAATATTTTGGGTAAACAACCTCGGAATCGAGTTTCATCGGTTCCGGTATCTTCGTGTGATGATTTTACACCTGGGCGAATGTTCGGAATGGGTTTCTAATGACCCGGGAGCGTTTCAGCGCCCAATATTTAAATAAGAAGTTCCTTATGTTCCTATTGTGGTTTTGGATATGTTTTTGTTTTATCGAGGTCCGAACGGAATTCTGAGACCGGGAATAGTTCCTTTATGTCATTTATGAATTGCCTGCAGAATTTGGTGTCATTTCGAGTAGTATAGGTCGGTTCGGTGCGTTGTTAGCGAAGTCTAGAAAACTTAAAGTTCCTAAGTTTGGTTCTTGGGGTTTTCAGGTGTAATTTTGAGTTTTAGCATTGTTTTGGTTGTTCTGAAGGCTCGAGCGAGTCTGTATTATGATCTGGGACTTGTTGGTATATTTGGACGAGGGCTTGGGTGGGCCCAGAGGCCTACTGGGCACCCAACGGGGCTAAAAAACCTGGCTAAAATAGCTGTTGGTGCACCTGTTCTGGTGTGACCGCAGGTGCGGTTGCCCAGTCACAGATGCGGAACCGCTCCTGCGGTCCCAAGCATCGCAGGTGCGACCCTAGGTGAGGTCCCCCTTTTCTCGTAGGTGCATAAAAGGTCCGCAGGTGTGACCCCAGCCCTACTCGCCCAGTTCCGCAGGTGCGAGCCCCAGCTCGCAGGCGCGAGACCGCATGTGCGGTCCTCGAGCCTGCGAGCTGGGGCTCGCACCTGCGGAACTGGGCGAGCCCCAGCTCGCAGGCGCGAGACCGCATGTGCGGTCCTCGAGCCTGCGAGCTGGGGCTCGCACCTGCGGAACTGGGCGAGCCCCAGCTCGCAGGCGCGAGACCGCATGTGCGGTCCTCGAGCCTGCGAGCTGGGGCTCGCACCTGCGGAACTGGGCGAGCCCCAGCTCGCAGGCGCGAGACCGCATGTGCGGTCCTCGAGCCTGCGAGCTGGGGCTCGCACCTGCGGAACTGGGCGAGCCCCAGCTCGCAGGCGCGAGACCGCATGTGCGGTCCTCGAGCCGCAGGTGCGGAACCCCAGTAGGCCAGGTAGTGTGTCTCCTTTAAAACACGGGATTTCACCCCCTTCATTCATTTTCCTCCATCATTAGAGTCTTGTGAGCTTGGGAAGAGCACACCACAACCTAGCTACTGTCTAGGTAAGTTAATTCCACTTCAACACTAGATTAATTCATGATCTTCTAGCTAAATTAACTACTAAATCATTGAAAAATCAAGAATTGGGTAGTAATTTAGGGTTCTTGAGAAATTGGTGAATTACCCATTTATTGCTATAAATTCAAGTAGAAACCATATATTAACGATCCTTAGGCTCCGGGTGAGCGATTCTTTCGTGAATTTTCGGAATTCGAGCGTGCGGGCCGGGGGTTGGATTTTGGGAGTTCTTCAAGAATGTTGAATTATTGAATAAATAGGATAATTTCCCTACTTTGAGCATGCATTGATATCATTGTACCATATTTGGCTAGTTGCGGGTCCTCGGGGGTAGAGTTCGGAGTTCGGACGCATCCTTGGTCCGAGGGGTAGATTCGACACGAGGTGAGTCTCCTTTCTAACCTTGTAAGAGGGAATTGTCCTCATAGGTGTTATATATGCTGTGTGTAGTTGTTTTTGGGGTTACGTGCATGAAAAGTGACGAGAGTCCGTACGTGGCGACTATCATGCTATGTTGGGTAGTTTTAGGGCTCACAAACATGTCTCTATGTGTCTTATATATATCTTTGGGTGTTCTTTGAGTTGCTTATTGCTTTTGAATTGATATGGAATTGTGGAAAGTTGTACTTGAACTCCCAGTTGATTAATCCCTGTTACAGGTATAGCCCCTACTGAGTTATTGATATTTCAGTATATATATGTATGTATGAGAATCAGCACTTGAATCGCAGGTGTGATTTGCGATCGAGGGAAGCTTTATGATAAATCGGTATAAGTGTGTCAGCACTCGAATTGCAGGTATGATTCGCGATCGAGGGAAGCTTTATGGTAATTGTATATAAATGCGTCAGCACCCGAGTCGCAGGTATGATTCGCGAGCGGGGGAAGCTTAACGTCTATTCAGTGTCTAGATATTTCCTTATGACTCCGACCGGTTGTCTTACCCTTGTGTGCGCTTGGCTATTTGGTATTGTTTTCATTGATATTGACTTGACAGATATTTGGAGGAAAAGGAAAGTGTACATTGTTGCTTATCTTCAGTAGTTTCCTGGATTTCTGTACTTGATAGGTATCTGTTGCTTACTGTCTCACATGTCTACTGCATTTCGTTATATCCTATTTTGTATTATTACCGTTGGACCTTAGTGAGTGTCAAGTCGACCTCTCGTCACTACCTCTCCGAGGTTAGGCGGGATACTCACTGGGTACATATATATTTATGTACTCATGCTGCACTTCTGTACTTAATTGTACAGGTTCTGAGGCTGGTGCTTCTGGTTACCCGACCGGAGCTTGACGTATATTCTGGACCTAACTCCACGGTGAGCTGCCTCCCTTGGCGATTCTCAGCATTGCTATGGAGTTATCTTTTGTTCATTTCTTTATACTTCTCTCAGATAACAGTACAATTTGTACAATCTTTTATATATTCTACTAGTTCGCCTGTTGACTTGTGACACTAGTTCCTGGCACGCACATAGTAGACTCTTTATTTTGGGACTATATATATTTGATCGTGATCATTGTGGGTGTAATTACTTAAGTTGGTTAATGTTTCCGCTTTTATTTAAATGATCTAAGTTTAAAACTTTGGAAATATGTGAGGTTGGTATGTCAAATAAAGATAATTTCAGTAGTAAACGACTGTTGGCTTGCCTGACCCCGGTGTTTGGCGCCATCACGACCTGTGTTGGATTTTGGGTCGTGACAACATGGTATCAGAGCACTAGGTTCACGTAAGTCTCACGAGTCACGGGCAGACCCAGTAGAGTCTTGCGGATCGGTACGGAGACGACTGTACTTATCTTCAGGAGGCTATAGGGTGTTAGGAAAACTCTCTTTATTTATATTCGATCGTGCAATCAGTGATGTACTTAAACTCATTCTTCTATTCTCTCACAGATGGAGAGGACGCGCGCATCCGATGTTCCTGATCTAGGAGATGCTGATATCCCTGTCGCCCGAGGTCGTGGTAGAGGCAAGGAAAGGGCACCGGCCCAAGGTAGGGGACGAGGCATCCCAGAGCTATTCCAATTGCACCATCGGAGGATCCCATATTAGAGGAGCATGACGAGGTGCCTCCAGTAGATCCTGCTCCAGCAGACTTCATGACAACGCCAGGCTTCCAGGAGGCTATTGGCCGTATGATGAGATTCATGGACACCATGTCCCAGGATAGTTTATTTCCAGCAAATCCTGCCACTTCACAGGCGGGAGGGGGAGTCCAGACCCCTACCACCCAGGCCGCATGATAGGTAGCTGTAGAACATCATACCCTGGGTACACTACCCATGGGTGGTACCCAGCCTGTAGTAGCAGCACCGGAGCCCAGACCAGCTGCGGATGGCAATCAGCAGAAGATGTTAGGCAGATGGACTCGATTGCGCCCTCCAGTCTTCGGGGGTGAGCGGGGTGAGGATGCCCAGGACTTCATGGATAGGTGCAGGGATAGACTGCACAACATGGGGATCCTAGAGTCCCATGGAGTGGATTTCACCACATTCCAGTTAGAGGGCAGAGCTCAGTTGGTCAGCAGATTCTCCTAATGTCACTTGGGAGCAGTTCACAGATGTTCTTGGACAGATATATTCCACCCTCTGAGAAGGAAGAGCTGCGGGGTCAGTTTGAGCAGTTAGAGCAGGGGAAAATGTCCGTGACATATTATGAGGCCAGATTTTCAGAGCTATCATGCCATGCACTTAATGATATTACCCACCGATGCTGAGAGAGTGCAGAGTTTTATAGCAGGGTTGCATCCCGGTATTAGATCCACTATGGCTTGAGAGGTGGAGATGGGTACTCCTTATCAGCTCGTATTGGAGATTGCTCACAGGATCGAGGGTTATAGGTCGAGGAGCAGGGAGTAGGGTCAGCAAGATAAGAGGGCTAGGTTCTCAGGATATTTCAGGGATGCCCCAGCTAGGAGCATAGGTCACTTTGGGGGTGGTCAACCCAGCATGCCTTCTTATTCAGCACCTCCACCGCCTCCCCGAAGTGTTCCAGTTAGGCTTTAGTTCAGTGACATGCCATAGCGCTCCTACCGTCCTCCAACTATTCAGAGTCCTCCTAGTGGTTACTCAAGTCTCTAGAGATCCTCCAGTTCTTATTTCAGTGCTATGCCCGAGGGTTCACATCGCTCTCCGGCCATTCAGGATTCTTCTTCTTCGGGACATTAGGATATGTCACCTGTGAGATGTTACGAGTGCGGAGATCTGGGCCATGTGAGGAGAGCTTGTCCCAGGTTTCGGGGCAAGACAGTGCGGCAGGGTTATCAGCCTATGAGTTCAGCACCAGCAGTCCGGCCACCAAGAGGTGGAGGACAGGTCGGAAGGAGTCGTCCTAGAGGTGAAGGCCGGTCAGGGGAAGGTCAGGCAGCTCCTATTCACTCCGGTGGGGCTCAGTCTTCACGTGCTCCAGCCAGATTCTATCCTATTCCGGCCAGATTAGATGCAGTGGCCTCAGACGCGGTGATCACATGTATTATCTCAGTATGTGGTAGAGAGGCTTCAATTTTGTTTGATCCAGGATCCACTTATTCATATGCTTCAACCCTATTTTCTCCTTTTCTGGATGTTTCTCGTGAGTCCTTGGGATCTCCTATATATGTGTCCACTCCTGTGGGCGATTCTGTGGTGGTAGACCGAGTGTATCGGTCTTGTGTGATCACCTTCTGTGGATTCGAGACCAGAGCTGACCTTTTATTGCTCGACATGGTTGATTTTGAGGTTATTCTAGGCATGGATTGGATATCTCCTTATCATGCTGTGCTTGATTGCCATGCCAACACGGTTACTTTAGCCATGCCCGAGTCGCCTAGGCTGGAGTGGAGGGGTTCATTAGTTAGTGCAGCCAGCCGGGTTATTTCATTCATGAAGGCTCGACATATGGTCAAGAAGGGTTGTCTGGCCTATCTTACTTATGTGGGGGACACCACCGTCGAGTCCCCGACTATCGATTTAGTGCCAGTTGTCCGCGAGTTTGCTGATGTATTTCCTTCAGACCTCCCAGGCATGCCTCCAGATCGAGATATTTATTTTTGCATTGAGTTAACTCCGGATACCCAGCCTAGATCTATTCCTCCGTACAGTATGGCTCCGAAAGAGTTGAAGGAGTTGAAGGAGCAGCTTGAGGAGTTGTTAGCTAAAGGGTTTATCAGGCCGAGTGTATCGCCATGGGGTGCTCCAATTTTATTTGTGAAGAAGAAGGATAGGTCTATGCGGATGTGTATTGATTACCGCCACTTGAATAGGGTGACTATTAAGAACAAGTATCCTCTGCCGCGCATCGATGATTTGTTTGACCAGTTGCAGGTTGCTCGCATGTTTTCTAAGATTGATTTGGTTGGGTTATCATCAGTTGAAGATTCGGGCCTCAGATGTTCCGAAGACTGCATTTCGTACCAGATATGGCCATTACGAGTTCCTAGAGATGTCATTTGGCCTGACTAATTCCCCAGCAGCATTCATGGATTTGATGAATAGGGTGTTCGGGCCGTACATTGATTCCTTCGTCATTGTATTCATTGATGACATTTTGATCTATTCGCGGAGCCTGGGTGAGCACGAGCAGCATTTGAGAGTTGTGCTTCAGACCTTGCGAGAGCAGAATCTATATGCGAAGTTCTCCAAGTGTGAGTTCTGGTTAGATTCTGTGGCATTTCTGGGGCATGTGGTATCCGGAGAGGGTATCAAGGTTGATCCTCAGAAGATTGAGGCAGTTCAGAGTTGTCCGCGTCCTACTTCAGCTACAGAGATCAAGAGCTTTCTGGGCCTAGCAGGTTATTATCGCCGATTTGTGGAGGGTTTATCTTCTATTGTAGCTCCATTGACTAGATTGACTCAGAAGAATGCCCCGTTTCGATGGTCTGACGAGTGTGAGGCGAGATTTCAGAAGCTCAAGACAGCATTGACCTCAACACCAGTTCTAATATTGCCTTCAAGTTTTGGAATATACACAGTATATTGCGACGTTTCACGCGTTGGCTTGGGGTGTGTATTGATGCAGTAGGGGAGAGTTATTGTTTATGCTTCACGCCAACTGAAGGTTCATGAGAATAATTACCCTGTGCACGATTTGGAGTTGGCGGCGATTGTTCACACACTTAAGATTTGGAGGCACTACTTGTATGGAGTGTCCTATGAGGTTTATCCAGACCACCGTAGCTTGCAGCACTTGTTCAAGCAGAAGGATATTAATTTGAGGCAGCGCATATGGCTTGAGTTGTTGAAAGATTATGATATCACCATTCTTTATCACCCGGGCAAGGCAAATGTGGTAGCAGATGCTTTGAGCATGAATGCGGAGAGTGTGGGTAGCTTGGCTTATATTGCAGCAGATGAGAGACCTCTAGCCTTGGAGATTCAGTCCTTGGCCAATCGCCTAGTGAGGATAGACCTTTTAGAGCCTCGTCGAGTTGTTCATGTGGTAGCTCAGTCTTCGTTATTGGGGGAGATTAAGTCCTGATAGTACTATGATCCGTGCTTAGCAGAGATTCGGGAGACAGTGGTTCAGGGTAGGTTCAAGGAGGCTACTATTAGCGAGGATGGTGTTCTGAGAGTTCAGGGCTGCTTATGTGTTCCTAATGTTGATGGCCTAAGGGAGAGGATTCTAGAGGAGGCACACAGTTCTCGGTATTTTATTCATCCTGGTGCTACGAAGAAGTATCGTGACTTGAAGTAGCATTTCTGGTGGAGGCGGATGAAGAAGGACATTATGGAGTATGTGACTAGGTGTCTTAGTTGTCAGCAGGTGAAGTATGAGCACCAGAGGCTAGGAGGCCTACTTCAGAAGATGCCCATTCCTGAGTGGAAATGGGAGCGCATCGCTATGGACTTCATGGTTGGGTTGCCCCAGACTTTGAGGAAGGTTGACGCGGTTTGGGTCATTGTGGATAGATTGACCAAATCGGCGCATTTTATTCCAGTAGCTACTACATATACTTCTGAGAGGTTGGCCTAGATCTACATTCGGGAGATAGTCCGGTTGCATAGTGTGTCGGTGTCCATTATATCAGATCGAGGTCCTCATTTCACTTCGCACAATATTTCACCCTCAGACCAATTAGAGCGTACAATTCAGATATTGGAGGACATGCTCAGGGCATGTGTGATTGACTTGGGAGGTTAGTGGGTCCTGTTCTTTCCTTTGGTCGAGTTTGCTTACAATAATAGTTATTAGTCCAACATTGATATGGCACCATTTGAGGCTTTGTATTGTCGGCGATGTCGTTCTCCTATCAGGTGGTTTGAGCCTGGCAAGGCTAAGTTATATGGCACCGACCTGGTGAGGGATGCCTTGGAGAAAGTGAAGTTGATTAAGGAAAGGCTCTATATAGCACAGTCTAGAAAGAAGAGTTACACGGATCAGAGGGCGCGTGATGTATCATTTATGGAGGGATATAGGGTCCTGTTGAAAGTCTTACCTATAAAGGGTATTATGAGGTTTAGGAATAAGGGCAAGTTGAGCCCGAGGTTTATAGGTCCATTCGAGGTGTTGAGGCGAGTTGGGGAGGATGCTTATGAGCTGGCCTTGCCTCCCAGTTTATCAGGAGTTCATCCAATTTTTCATGTCTCCATGCTCCGGAGTTACCACGCCGACTTCTCTCATGTGGTTGATTTCAGCACTATTCAGTTGGATGAGAGGTTGGGCTACGAGGGGGAGCCAGTTACTATTATTGATAGACAGGACCGCCAGTTGAGGTCCAAGAGAGTTTCTGCTGTAAAGGTCTAGTGGAAGGGCCAACCAGTTGAGGAGGCGACCTTGGAGTCCGAGGAGGACATGCGAAGCAGATATCCACATATATTCATCACTTCAGGTATGATTCAAGACACGTTCGAGGATGAATGTTTGTTTAAGAGGTGGAGAATGTAACGACCCGACCGGTCGTTTTGCGTTATCGGACTCTGTTCCCCTAAATGAAACTTCCAATAGAGGCTTTTTATGATTTATGACTTGCGGGGACTGGTGGTCCAGGATTCGGAGGTGTTTAGAGTGCTACAGAGACAATTGGTTCCTTAAGGTTGGCCTTTAAGGCCAGGTTTGACTTCGGTCCACAGTTTGGGTAAACGACCTCGAAATCGAGTTCTGTCGGTTCTGGTAGCTTCGTGTGATGATTTTGGACCTGGGCGTATGTTCAGAGTGGGTTTCTGATGACCCGAGAGCGTTTCGGCGCCCAATATTGAAATAAGAAGTTCCTTATGTTCCTATTGTGGTTTTGGATGTGTTTTTGTGTTATCGAGGTCCGAACAGAATTCTGAGATCGGGAATAGTTACTTTATGTCATTTATGACTTGCCTGCAAAATTTGGTGTCATTCCGAGTAGTATAGGTCGGTTCGGCCGTTGTTAGCGAAGTCTAGAAAGCTTAAAGTTCCTAAGTTTGGTTCTTGGGGTTTTGAGGTGTAATTTTGAGTTTTAGCATTGTTTTGGGTGTTCCGAAGGCTCGAGCGAGTATGTATTATGATTTGGGACTTGTTGGTATATTTGGACGAGGGCTCGGGTGGGCCCAGGGGCCTCCCGAGCACCCAACGGGGCTAAAAAACCCGGCTAAAATAGCTGTTGGTGCACCTGTTCTGGTGTGACCGCAGGTGCGGTTGCCCAGTCGCAGGTGCGGGACTGCTCCTGCGGTCCCAAGCATTGCAGGTGCGACCCTAGGTGAGGTCCCCCTTTTCTCGCAGGTGCGGAAAAGGTCCGCAGGTGCGACCCCAGCCCAACTCGCCCAGTTCCGCAGGTGCGAGCCCCAGCTCGCAGGCGCGAGACTGCATGTGCGATCCTCGAGCCGCAGGTGCGGAACCCCAGTAGGCCAGGTAGTCTGTCTCCTTTAAAACACGGGATTTCACCCCCTTCATTCATTTTCCTCCACCATTAGAGTCTTGTGAGCTTGGGAAGAGCACGCCACAACCTAGCTACTGTCAAGGTAAGTTCATTCCACTTCAACACAAGATTAATTCATGATCTTCTAGCTAAATTAACTACTAAATCATTGAAAAATCAAGAATTGGGTAGTAATTTAGGGTTCTTGAGAAATTGGTGAATACCCCTTTATTGCTTTAAATTCAAGTAGAAATCATATATTGACGATCCTTAGGCTTCGGGTGAGCGATTCCTTCGTGAATTTTTGCCCAGGGTTGGATTTTGGGAATTCTTCAAGAATGTTGAATTATTGAATAAATAGGATAATTTTCCTACTTTGAGCATGCATTGATATCATTGTACCATATTTGGCTAGTTGCGATTCCTCAAGGGTAGAGTTCGGAGTTCGGGCGCATCCTTGGTCCGAGGGGTAGATTCAACACGAGGTGAGTCTCCTTTCTAACCTTGTAAGAGGGAATTGTCCCCATAGGTGTTATATATGTTGTGTGTAATGGTTTTGGGGGCTACGTGCGTGCAAAGTGACGAGAGTCCGTACGTGGCGACTATCATGCTATGTCGGGTGCTCACAAGCATGTCTCTATGTGCCTTATATGTATCTTTGGGTGTTCTTTGAGCTGCCTATTGATTTTGAATTGATATGGAAATGTGGAAAGTTGCACTTGAACTCCCAGTTGATTAATCCCTGTTACAGGAATAGCCCCTACTGTGTTATTGATATTTCGGTATATATATGTATGTATGAGAGTCAACACTCAAATCACAGGTATGATTCGCTATCGAGGGAAGCTTTATAATAAATCGGTATAAGTGTGTCAGCACTCGAATCGCAGGTGTGATTTGCGATCGAGGGAAGCTTTATGGTAATTTTTTATAAGTGTGTCAGCACTCGAATCGCAGGTATGATTCGCGATCAAAGGAAGCTTTATGGTAATTGTATATAAATGCGTCAGCACCCGAGTCGCATGTATGATTCGCGAGCAGGAGAAGCTTTATGTCTATTCAATGTCTAGATATTTCCTAATGACTCCGGCCGATTGTCTTACCCTTGTGTGCGCTTGGCTATTTGGTACTGTTTTCATTGATATTGACTTGACAGCTATTGGGGGAAAAGGAAAGTGTACATTGTTGCTTAAATTCAATAGTTTCCTGGATTTCTGTACTTGATAGGTATTTTCTACTATCTCACATGTCTACTACATTTCGTTATATCCTGTTTTGTATTATTACCGTTGGACCTTAGTGAGTGTCAAGTCGACCTCTCGTCACTACCTCTCCGAGGTTAGGTGGGATACTCACTGGGTACTTATATATTTATGTACTCATGCTGCACTTCTGTACTTAATTGTATAGGTTCTGAGGCTGGTGCTTCTGGTTACCCGACCGGAGCTTGACGTATATTCTGGACCTGACTCTACGGTGAGCTGCCTCCCTTGGCGATTCTCAGCATTTCTATGGAGTTACCTTTTGTTCATTTCTGTCTACTTCTCTCAGACAGCAGTACAGTTTGTATAATCTTTTGTATATTCTACTAGTTCGCCTGTTGACTTGTGACACTAGTTCTTGGCACGCACATAGTAGACTCTTTATTTTGGGACTGTATATATTTGATCGTGATCATTGTGGCTGTAACTACTTAAGTTGGTTAATGTTTCTGCTTTTATTTAAATGATCTAAGTTTAAAACTTTGGGAATATGTGGGGTTGGTATGTCAAATAAGGATAATCTCACTAGTAAACGACTGTTGGCTTGCCTGACCCCGGTGTTGGGCGCCATCACGACCTGTGTTGGATTTTGGGTTGTGACATAAGGTCTACCCAACAAATCGAAAGTTAAGATCGAAGTCAAGAGCCAAAAACGCAAGCCTGATTCAAAAACCTACACAGAAAACACTCGTGGATGTAAACGAATGTTTAGGTTAAAGGCAATATTTAGTCAAGGGTTGCAAGTTATACCCTTGTATTTATTAAAAACTGTTGTCAATGAAAATAGTTTGGGGTAAAAATCCATACCTTTATATAAACTGTTACAAACAAAAAATAGTTATTCCCTTGTATTAACTTGAATAAACTGTTACAAAAGAAAACAGTTACAAAATACAAGCTTGTATCAATCTTGTTAAAAGAAAACAGTTGCAACATGAGTTTTAGACGATAATCAAACACATGTAAAATGTTGTGAAAGTTCAAAAAAAAACTTTCTTCAGAAACATTCTTAAACATGTGAAAAATTCCTATCACTCTATTGCATTATTACACCATTATGAAGTTGAGACGTCTTCTTCATTAAGTATCGATAAAAAAGGGCCCTCTTTTATAAACCGTGCCTAATACGAAAAGGTACGAGTAATCTAAAGCATTTTTATAAATGTAAAGACTTAAAGGGTGAAAAAAATATCCAAACATTAAAGTAGGCAGAAAACAAAGCCGAAATTTATATCGAACTTGCCAAACATAAGGCAAACATTTGTCTTCAAACCCCGAAACAAGACAGGGGTAAACCAACCGCTTATTGACGAAACGAACATGAGCGTTGGAGTTGTCATCTGAATCTCTAAGTTCTGCACTCTTTTTTCCTTTGTCCGGTTTTTGTCCCTATTGGGTTTTTTCGGCAAGGTTTTTAATGAGGCAGAGGCAATGAAGAAAAGAATAAAATCTTCCACTTCCCGGTCATATCACAATGAATTACCGGAAAGTGGGGGGACTATCTGTATTGGCAAAAAATAGACTCGCCATGTGGGTCTATTAAATGTTAGCACGTGTCAGCAAAGCTTAGAGAAAAGTGAAGAATGACATGTAAAGATGATATGTGAAACACCCCCGGGACCAAACATACCGAGCATGTTAGACTCGGAACTGATGATCATAAGATAACCTGGATCAGGTGCGGGAGAATATCTCATAATTACAAATGAGGAAGGAATCAATTAATCCCGGACTATATGGGATTTATCATCATTACTCCATCAGTTACAAATCTATTATGTAACGTACAATAAATGCAATAAATGATTGAACGGTCAGAACAAGGCAATCAATTGCAAGATTGACTCAACATGCACGAGATTGACTCAACAGGTACGGGAGTGACTCATCAGCCACGGGATTGACTCATCAGTTATGGAATTAACTCATCAGTTACGAAATTCCAGCATTTACACAGCTGTTACCAGTCTTCCAAAAGGAATGGACGTCGCGCCCCCTTTTTCCTCGTGGAGATCGGGTTTATGACATTGGTTGGGACAACTCGTTCCTTTTGGGAAAGGGGTTTACATATTTTGAAGAGTCGCCACCTAACGATTTTAACGGTGCGTTAGGGCACCTAAGAGGTTTAATTATAACTACGTTGCGAACCAGAGATTTGGGTAAGGGCTTGAAATTATCCTAAGGGGAAGGTGTTAGGCACCCCTCAGGATCCACAAGTGTGGTTCCCGGCCAAATGAGTTCGTGAATTTGTACAACCAGCAAATAACAAGTAAAGGCTCAAATAAGAGGGGATTTAAGTCTTAAGCATGTAGATGTTCGAAAACTGTAAAGAAGATTAGCTTTTGAAAAGGAATTATGAGCTAGCATATAAAGGTGTCCTAGGCTTATAATAATAGGGATCACATCAATGCAATACCCGGTAATCACTCCTCGAAGAGGGGCTACACGTTGTATTAGCGCACTGGTCATCATATCCATATTCTACCCTTCCCACCCCGTAAGGTTATTAAAATGAGTGTTGGTCTCGACCTCTATTGCATGCTGTTACCCGTCCCTTCCTATCAGTACCGGAGGAAATTAGGACTCCTATCCTAAAGTAGGTGCTAGGCAGACCCTCAGGTTTTAAAGGTAAAATTCTAAGGCGACATATAACAAAATAAGTAGGAATGCAGATACAGGAAAGCATAGAAAACAGATAAAGGCTCAAATATTCCTCCACACACAGTACACATAAGATGCATGTCTCATACATAATTAAGGTCCATATTAATTCAGAATCCTAAAGCATGGTATCTAGGTGATAACACAAAAACATATTATTGCATAACTCAGAGAGGAAGTCTTAATCAGGCTTGCCTACTGGTTTTAAGCATGATGACAGTTAACCATGATCACAAAGACAGTTCTGATTTTATCTTTTTTTAAAGTTAATTACCTAAGGCTTGCCTAAGTGTTGGATACCACGCAACAGTTATTCAGATTTGTTAATGACTCTAGGTTGTTTATAGATAATAACATACGATTCTAGGTGTAAAGATGTACAAAGACTAATTACCAGTTGCTGAGAACAGGGGACTGTTCTGTGTTTAGACTAAATGCAGTTAAATAGATACGATCCTATAGCATGATATCTAATGCAGCATGATGCGTAATAACTTAAACAAGATTTCTAAATGCACATAAAATCATAGCATTATGCACAGTTTTAGGAATAACATAACTGACATATTTTAATCATTGTTTACGTAAAACAGGATCTCTACATGCATAGCATGATGAGACATGATTACATCTTATTTATCCTAAGACAAAATACTTCTAGTGAAATTTCAGAACATGGGCAGAATCACAAAATAGCAACTTATTTTACTGTTTATCCTATAGGCAGGATTTCTAAGTGTAGATCAGATGCTGAATACACATACATCCTAAGTAGCATGATATCTAATGCATGGCTTGGTGCACGTAAACATGGCTGCTATTGCGCATAAAGAGAAAATAAAACTTGAAACATGGTCTCTACCCTTAATTATACTACAACATGCATATCACCTACCCATTTTTCACTATCCGACCCCAGAGTTGGTTATAATTAATTATTACAGGCCATTGAATACGAATTACACAACTGAAATAGAAGGAAAATAAGAAGTTAACTATAAGGATCCTACATAATAGGCTCAAGTCTCCAGGTCCTCAATGCCAGGTATTATTTCACAACCTTCTCATAATCCGGGTGTGTCAGAGTTCCCTAAAGACCTCAACGGCTCCCGGCCAGTGCTCACACCCAGATTTCATAGCCAAAATAGAGTAAGTGCAGTGTGGAATGGCCAGCCTCTGTGTGTCAAAGTTCAGAGGGAGCTCAAGGGTCCCAAGGCAATTCTCACACAGAAGGGGAAGAATCTAGATTTCTAAGAGTATATGTGAGAGTGTTTTTTATTTCTAAAAAGGGTTTAAGTAAGAAAATAGTTTTGGGAAAGGGTAAGTAAGAAAACAGTTTTGAAGAGGGAAATTTGATTGGAATAGAAGTTCAACATCACACAAAGGAGCAGGGATAGTCCAACAATCACAAACAAGGGTAATGGGATTTGAGGGACAAATACAGAGCATGTGAGGGCAAACATGTAGCAGGCAGACACACATATAGGCATGCAATCAGAAGCTCCTAAGGGTTCAGAGGATTAGGGGTACAGTAAAGTACTAGGTTAGATTAACACCAAAACAACTAAGACCATGATTAAACTAATGTACCAGTCATAGGCATGGACATTCACGTAAAAAGCAGGTGCTAAGTATACAGAAACATGCTGGTCATAAACAAGTAAAGCCTAACTTAACAAGTGAATGGAGTTCAGGATCCTAGATACATGTTGAATAATAAGTAAAAGCAAATTAGAAACATACTGAATTACAACAGTAATAGAAACATGTTGGTTTGAGGACTGAAATCTAAATTAGAACATACCAGTAAAGTGATGAAAGCATTAACACAAACAAGAAGTAGGAGATGCACAATAGTTAGCATTGGCTTGCAGCCGGCTAGCTTAGAATAGCAGTAACTAGCACAGAAGAGAGAGAGAGCAGAGAGTTTTTTTTTTAATTCTGAGAGAGTGATTGAACCGATCAATTCGTGTGTGTGTGTGCCATGTAATGAATAGAGTATATATATAGTTTGAAACTAGGTGAAAACAAGGTAATAATTAGACTGCCCAGTAATTATGGAACTCAAAGAATCAATTAGTTGCAAAATCCGTACTAGTACTCCCCTAATCAAGGGAGTTAAATTTCAAACAGTCAGAACAGGTAACAAGTAAGGAAAGGAATCGTGTATAACAAATAAGGAAAGATTTTGAACATAGTAAGCACAGAGTAGGAAATTGGGGTCAGGTTCATAAGGTTTTTACTAAAACACTACTATAAGAATCAATTGATAGTAAAATCAGTCATGTAATAAGGCAAGAAGTAACTAAAGGTCGTAAAAAAATATTATCACAAGAAATCAATTAAAGGAAATCAATCACAGGAAATTAGTGTTACTCAAAGGAAAATACCACCATTTTAAGGAATCCATAGATAATCATTGTCTAGGAAGAGGCGACAAAGAATCAGAAACCCTAATAAGTAATTATGGAGAAAGAAATCACAAAAACACATAGATTATACACGCAAGCAAGGTAGTCATGCTAGAATAGGTAAACAACGTTGCAAAATAAACTCATATTCGCGTATTGAACCCAGAAATTTGGTGTTTTTTTATCAAAATGAATCAAAAAAAAAAACAGAACGGCTCAAATAATTCTTAGAGATAATAAAATCACAAAAATAATACTAATAATCTAGAGGAAGAACTGTTTTAAAAAGAACATTGAAACCCTAGTTTTGAGAAATGAAGAGTCGTTTCAGAAAACAAGAGAATCTTTGATGAAAACATGGAATAACCTCAAAATACCTATAGATCTGTGACAGATCTAAAAGGATCGAGAGGTTTAAAGTTAGAGTTTCCAAAGAGGGCCCATAAAGGAGAAGAGAATAACTCGAAACTGCCAGTTTTAACCGGAAAGTGTAAAGATCTTACTCAGACGGCCATGGGTAGCCGGAAAGATGGAATGAGACCGGAGATGGTGAGTGGACTGCCTCTGGTTCACTTAAAGGCCTCAAAACAGTGACACACGTTCAAGGGGGGAGCCATAAGGCTGGTAGGTGGTTGAATCGCCATAGATTCTGGCAGGGCGATGGCCGGAGAAGGGCCAGGTCTTCGGGGGAGTTGAAGGGACGAGAGAGAGTTGAGAAAGATGGCTCAAAAGTGAGAGGGAGAGAATGAGAGACAGGGGGGGTAGTCTTAGGTTAATTATGGTAAGAGGATCTGGACCGTTGATTTGAATTAATCAACGATTCAGATTGAGTGAGGAATTGGGCCGGGTAGGATTTTAGGTTTGGGATGGGTTATTGGATTAATTTAATCAGGTGGGTTTGGGTTTAATTGGGGCTAGGATTTAAATAAAATGTTGCTAGTTGTTAAACACTCAATTAAAATGGTAAATGCTTAATTAAAATTAGTTAAAATAATTAATAATTAGAAGAATGAAATTGGTGATTAAGAAATAAAATAAAAATGGTTAATCAGTATTAAAAAATATATAAATGACCAATTATTGGATAGAAATAGCATAAAAATATATGGTTAGGCTATAACTGCAAAATTATTGCAATTATAGCCAAAAGGTGCCAATTTGATCGATTGTGAAATAATTTGATCTTACCAAGACCAAATATAATGTATTAAATCAAGAGATGTCTTTGAAATCATTTGTAATGCAATTTACAACTAATTATTAGAGATAAAAATACTGGATAAATTAGAAATAAATTTATAAAAATATGAGAAAATTATGGAAAAATACCAATTGTTATGGAACTTGATTTTGAAGGTATATATGAAAATTTAAAAATAATTTGAGGAAAAATTGGGTATCAACAACTGCCCTTCTTTACCCGGGAAGGATGGAAGAGTTGTCGGGTAAAGACATGATGACCAATTTGACCGAGTGGAAATAGCTTGAAAGGTTCGGGCCGCACCCTGGTTTCTGAGCTGCCTACATATCCCTAGTTTTACAGGAATCAGGCCGTATGTAGTTCAGAAGCCACCGACGAATTATACCGATGAAGTTTTATAAGGACGAACGCAAAGTGCAAGGTTGGGTAAACAAGCGGCTTACGGGGTAACTAGGAGAATTGGAGCTGGATCGCTCCTGCCGGACAATTGTTGCTTGCCGGGTTACATGCAAATGAGTAATACAAGCATATCGTGCGTAATTTAAACATGATGAAAATTCACGTTGGACTATAAATGCTGTCTTTGGACGGTTAAGGATGACGTCTTTAGACCATGATGTCCTGGGCCATGAATTGCTTGATGCAGGATCCGTAGGCCATGAAATGATATCCTCGGGCCATGAAGATGATGCCTCCTAATCATGATGCCTTTGAATAATGATATGCAAACTGATAAAAGAGATCATCAGGCCATGGCATGGTGTTCTCGGGCCATGAAGATGGTGCCTCCGAACGATGACGCCTTTGGATAAGTTGGAGACAGATCTTAGCCCAAAAAGAAACCGCAGTAAGTAATGCTAGAGGCATTGGTTGCTTTTGAGAAGTAAATGGGAGGAAGTGTTTAGCCTCGGAAGGCAGAATGGTAGACTTATGCAATATGCGAATGCAGATGGAGGTAGAGTTTAACCTCGGAAGGCAGAAAGGTAGCCTTATGCAATATGCGAATGCAGATGGAGGTAGAGTTTAACCTCGGAAAGCAGAAAAGTAGTCTTATGCAATATGAAAATGTTGATGTAGGTAACGTTTAACCTCGGAAGGCAGAAAGGTAGCCTTATGCAATATGCGAATGCAGATGGAAGTAGCGTTTAACCTCGGAAAGCAGAAAAGTAGTCTTATGCAATATGCGAATGCAGATGGAGGTAGCGTTTAACCTCGGAAGGAAGAAAGGTAGCCTTATGCAATATGCGAATGCAGATGGAGGTAGCGTTTAACCTCAGAAGGCAATAAAGTAGCCTTATGCAATATGTGAATGCAGATGGAGGTAGTGTTTAACCTCGAAAGGCAAAAAAGTAGCCTTATGCAATATGCGAATGCAGATGGAGGTAGCGTTTAATCTCGGAAGGTAGAAAAGTAGCCTTATGCAAGATTAAGGAAGGACAACAAAAATTCATAGCTGGTGTTAAATTGTGGTAGAGCATTGGGATAATGAAGCATCGTTTGTGCTGATAATAAGTGTTGGCATGACAAGTTTGAGGGACAATGTCTGTCCTTTGAGCAGATAATATGTTTTGGGGTTTTTGCAATTTTGTGCCTGCATCCAAAGAAAGATCGTGAGTTTTGTAAAGGGGAAAGGTTAGTTCGCATTCATGATGGCTCTGCTTGGCTCGTTTGCTTGATCATGATGATGTTGTCTGTATCATTGGGGTTGCGTTCGTTAAACAAGCTGCTTCAGAAAAATAAATATACATGATTTTGTAAGATATAATATATAATCTAAAATAGTTTTAGATGAACCGATGACATGACACGGCTTGAGACATTGCAACCTCTCCTGCTGCGGAATTTTGAGGGTCCTCCTCAAAATTCTGCCCCAGTTTGCTGGGTTGACGTCTCTGACTGCTGCTCGCGTGGCGATTTGCTGAACTTGCTTCAGATCGGGTTTAGGACATTGGTTGGGACAACTACTTCCTTTTGGGAAAGGGGTTTACATATTTTGAAGAGTCGCCACCTAACGATTTTAACGGTGCGTTAGGGCACCTAAGGGGTTGAATTATATGGGCTTGAAATTATCCTAAGGGGAAGGTGTTAGGCACCCCTCAGGATCCACAAGTGTGGTTCCCGACCAAATAATTTCATGAATTTGTACAACCAACAAATAACAAGTAAAGGCTCAAATAAGAGGGGATTTAAGTCTTAAGCATGTAGATGTTAGAAAACAGTAAAGAAGATTAGATTTTGAAAAGGAATTATGAGCTAGCATATAAAGGTGTTCTAGGCTTATAATAATATGGATCACATCAATGCAATATCTGGTATTCACTCCTCGAAGAGGGTCTACACGTGGTATTAGCGCACCGGTCATCATATCCATATTCTTCCCTTCCCACCCCGTAAGGTTATTAAACGAGTGTTGGTCTCGACCTATATTGCATGCTGTTACCCGTCCCTTCCTATCAGTCCCGGAGGAAATTAGGACTCATATCCTAAAGGAGGTGCTAGGCAGACCCTCAGATTTTAAAGGTAAAATTCTATGGCGACAAATAACAAAACAAGTAGGACTGCAGATAAAGGAAAGCATAGAAAATAGATAAAGTCTCAAATATTCCTCCACAAACAGTACACATAAGCAACATGTCTCATACACAATTAAGTTCCATATTAATTCAGAATCCTAAAGCATGGTATCTAGGTGATAACACAAAGACATATTATTGCATAACTCAGAGAGGAAGTCTTAATCAGGCTTGCCTACTGGTTTTAATCATGCTGACAGATAAACATGATCACAAAGACAATATTTATTTTATCTTTTTTTAAGTTAATTGCCTAAGGTTGGCCTAAGTGTTGGATAACATGCAACAGTTATTCAGATTTGTTAATGACACTAGGTTGTTTATAGCTAACATGCGATTCTAGGTGTAAAGATGTACAAATACTAATTACAAGTTGCTGAGAACAGGGGATTGTTCTGTGTTTAGACTAAATGCAGTTAAATAGATACGATCATATAGCATGATATCTAATGCAGCATGATGTGTAATAACTTAAACATGATTTCTAAATGCACATAGAATCATAGCGTTATGCACAGTTTCAGGAATAGCATAGGTGACAGATTTTAAACGTTGTTTACCTAAAACACGATCTCTACGTGCATAGCATGATGAGACATGATTACATCTTATTTATCCTAAGACAGTACTTCTACTGAAATTTTAGAACATGGGCAGAATCACGTAATAGCAACTTATTTTACTGTTTATCCTATAGGCAAGATTTCTAAGCGTAGATGAGATGCTGAATACACATACATCCTAAGTAGCATGATATCTAATGCATGGCATGGTGCACCTAAACATGGCTGCTATTGCGCATAGATAGATAATAAAACTATAAACATGGTCTCTACCCTTAATTATACTAGAACATGCATATCACCTACCTATTTTCACTATCCGACCCCAGAGTTGTTTACAATTAATTATTCCAGGACATTGAATACGAATTACACAACTGAAATAGAAGGAAAATGAGAAGTTAACTATAGGGAGCCTACAAAATAGGCTCAAGTCTCCAGGTCCTCAATGCCAGGTATTATTTCGTAACCTTCTCATAATCCGGGTGTGTCAGAGTTCCCTAAGGACCTCAAGGGCTCCCGGGTAGTACTCACACCCAGATTTTATAGCAAAAATTGAGTAAGTGCAATGTGGAATGGCCAGCCTCTGTGTGTCAAAGTTCAGAGGGAGCTCAAGGGTCCCAAGGCAATGCTCACACAGAAGGGGCAGAACCTAGATTTCTAAGAGTATATGTGAGACTGTTTTTTTATTTCTTAAAAGGATTTAAGTTAGAAAATAGTTTTGGGAAAGGGTAAGTAAGAAAACAGTTTTGAAGAGGGAAATTTGATTGGAATAGAAGTTCAATATCACACAAAGGACCAGGGATAATCCAACAATCACAAATAGGGGTAATGGGATTTGAGGGAAAATACAGAGCATGTGAGGGCAAACATGTAGCAGGAAAACACACATATAGGCATGCAATCAGAAGCTCCTAAGGGTTCAGAGGATTACGGGTACAGTAAAGTACTAGGTTAGATTAACACCAAAACAACTAAGACCTTGATTAAACTAATGTACCAGTCATAGGCATGGACATTCACGTAAAAAGAAGGTGCTAAGTATACAGAAACATGCTGGTCATAAAAGAGTAAAGCCTAACTTAACAAGTGAATGGAGTTCAGGATCCTAAATACATGTTGAATAATAAGTAAAAGCAAATTAGAAACATACTAAATTACAATAGTAATAGAAACATGTTGGTTTGAGGACTGAAATCTAAGTTAGAACATACCAGTAAAGTGAATAAAGTAGTAAGACAAACAAGAAGTAGGAGATGCACTATAGTTAGCCTTGGCTTGCAGCCGGCTAACTTAGAATAGCAGTAACTAGCATAGAAGAGAGAGAGCAGATAGTTTTTTTTAATTGTGAGAGAGTGATTTGAACAGATCAATTCGTGTGTGTGTGCCATGGAATGAATAGAGTATATATATAGTTTGAAACTAGGTGAAAATAAGGTAATAATTAGACAGAGATTCATACGTATTTAGAGATCAAAAATGGTAAAACTATACTGGAGTAACACATATTAAGAAAAAATCAGAAACCCTAATCACGAAATTAGGGATACATATAAGAAAATAGCAGATAATTAAAGGAGTCTATAGATAATCATAGTCTAGGCAGAGGCGACAAAGAATCAGAAACCCTAATCAGTAATTATAGAGAAAGAAATCACAAAAACACATAGAGTATACACGCAAGCAAGGTAGTCATGCTAGAATAGGTAAACAATGTTGCAAAATAAACTCAGATTCGCATATTGAACCCAGAAATTTGGTGTTTTTTTATCAAAATGAATCAAACAAAAAGAGAACGGCTCAAAGAATGCTTAAACATAATAAAATCACAAAAATAATACTAAGAAAATAGAGGAATAATTATTTTAAAAAGAATCTTGAAAACCTAGTTTTGAGAAATGAAGAGTCGTTTCAGAAAACAAGAAGATCTTTGATGAAAACATGGAAAACCTCAGAATACGTATAGATCTGTGATAGATCTAAAAGGATCGAGAGGTTTAAATTTAGGGTTTCCAAATAGAGCCCAGAAAGGAGAAGAGAATAACTTGAAACTGCTGGTTTTAACCGAAAAATGTAAAGATCTTACTCGGACGACCATGGATAGCCGGAAAGATGGAATGAGACCGGAGATGGTGAGTGGACTGCCTCTGGTTCACTTGAAGGCCTCAAAACAATGACACACGTTCAAGGGGGGAGCTATAAGGCTGGCAGGTGGTTGAATCGCCATAGATTCCTGCAGGACGATGACCAGAGAAGGGCCAAGTCTACTGAAAGGAGTTGAGGGACGAGAGAGAGTTGAGATAGACGGCTCAGAAGTGAGAGGGAGAGAATGATAGACGGGNGGGGGGGGGGGGGGGGGGGTTAGTCTCAGGTTAATTATGGTAAGAGGGATCTGGACCGTTGATTTGAATTAATCAGCGGTTCAGATTGAGTGAGGGATTGGATCGAGTAGGATTTTAGTTTTGGGCTGGGTTATTGGATTAATTTAATCAGGTGGGTTTGGGTTTAATTGGGGCTAGGGTTTAAATAAAATGTGGCTAGCTGTTAAATACACAATTAAAATGTTAAATGCTTAATTAATATTAGTTAAAATAACTAATAATCAGAAGAATGAAATTGGTGATTAAGAAATAAAATAAAAATGGTTAATCAATATTAAAAAATTAAATGACCAATTATTGGATAGAAATAGCATAAAAATATATGGTTAGGCTATAATTGCAAAATTATTGCAGTTATAGCCAAAATGTGCCAATTTGACCGGTTGTGAAATAATTTGATCTTATCAAGGCCAAAAATAATGTATTAAGTAAAGAGATGTCTTTGTAATCATTTGTAATGCAATTTACAACTAATTATTAGAGATAAAAATATTGGATAAATTAGAAATAAATTTATAAAATATGAGAAAATTATGGAAAAATACCAATTGTTATGGAACTTGATTTTGAAGGTATATATGAAAATTTAAAAAATAATTTAAGGAAAAATTGGGTATCAACAACTGCCCCTCTTTAGCCGGGAAGGATGGAAGAGTTGTCGGGTAAAGACATGATGGCCAATTTGACCGAGTGGAAATAACTTGAAAGGTTCGGGCCGCACCCTGGTTTCTGAGTTGCCTACATATCCCTAGTTTTACAGGAATCAAGTCGTATGTATTTCAGGAGCCACCGGCGAAGTATGCCGATGAAGTTTTATAAGGACGGATGCAAAGTGCAAGGTTAGGTGAACAAGCGGCTTACGGGGTAATTAGGAGAACTGGAGCGGGATTGCTCCTGTCGGGACAGTTGCTGCTTGTCGTGTTATCTGCAAATGAGTAATACAAGCATATCGTACGTAATTTAAACATGATGCAAATTCCCATTGGACTATGAATGTTGTCTTTGGACGGTTAAGGATAACGTCTTTAGACCGTGATGTCCTAGGCCATGAATTGCTTGATGCAGGATTCGCAGGGCATGAAATGATGTTCTCGGGCCATGAAGATGATGCCTCTGAACCATGATGCCTTTGAATAATGATATGCAAAATGATAAAAGAGATCCTCAGTCCATGACATGGTGTTCTCGGGCGATGAAGATGGTGCCTCCGAATGATGACGCCTTTGGATAAGTTGGCGATATTTCAGCCCATAAAGATGCAATAGTATGATGCTGACAAGACAGAGCTTATTCTTGCGAATTAAAGAGGCAGAGCTTAGCCCAAAAAGAAAGCGCAGTAAATAATGCTAGAGGCATTGGTTGCTTTTGAGAAGTAAATGGGAGGCAGCGTTTAGCCTCGGAAGGCAGAATGGTAGCCTTATGCAATATGCAAACGCAGATGGAGGTAGCGTTTAACCTCGAAAGGCAGAAAGGTAGCCTTATGTAATATGCGAATGCAAATGGAGGTAGCATTTAACCTCGGAAGGCAGAAAGGTAGCCTTATGCAATATGTGAATGCAGATGGAGGTAGCGTTCAACCTTGGAAGACAGAAAAGTAGCCTTATGCAATATGCGAATGCAGATGGAGGTAGCGTTTAACTTCGAAAGGCAGAAAGGTAGCCTTATGCAAAATGCGAATGCAGATGGAGGTAGTATTTAACCTCGGAAGGAAGAAAGGTAGCCTTATGCAATATGCGAATGCAGATGGAGGTAGTATTTAACCTCGGAAGGAAGAAAGGTAGCCTTATGCAATATGCGAATGCAGATGGAGGTAGCGTTTAACATTGGAAGGCAGAAAGGTAGCCTTATGCAAGATTAAGGAAGGACAACAAAAATTCTTAGCTGGTGTTAAATTGCGGTAGAGCATTGTGATAATGAAGCATCATTTGTGCTGATAATAAATGTTGGCATGACAAGTTTGAGGGACGATGTCTGTCCTTTGAGAGAATAATATGTTTTGGGGTTTTTGCAATTTTGTGCCTGCATCCAAAGAAGATCATGAGTTTTGTAAAGGGGAAAGGTTAGTTCGCATTCTTGCTGGCTCTGCTTGGCTCATTTGCTTGATCATGATGATGTTGTCTGTATCATTGGGGTAGCATTCGCTAAACAAGCTGCTTTAGAAAAATAAATATGCATAATTTTGCAAGATATAATATATAATCTAAAATAGTTTTAGATGAATCGACGACATGACACGGCTTGAGACATTGCAACCTCTCATGCTGCGGAATTTTGAGGGTCCTCAAAATTCTGCCCCAGTTTGCTGGGTGGACGTCTCTGACTGCTGCTCGCGCGGATTGGCCAAACTTTCTTAAGAATTTTGAGAGTCCTCCTCAAAATTCTGCCCCAGTTGGCTGGGTGAATGCTTGCGGACTGCTACCCGCTTCAGAATTTTGAGGGTCCTCCTCAAATTTCTGCCCTAGTTTCCAATTGTAGAGGAAAAATAGATTTTTATTGAATTGTGACCGAACCCATAGGGCTGCCTACGTATCCCCTCTTAAACGGGAATCAGGTCAGGCGTAGTTCAATTTACATCACTGAGAAAGCATAAAGATTACACATAGTAGTGCTTGACTGCATCTGAATTGATAGGTTTCGGCCAAAAACTTCTCCGTCCATTTCTGCAAGTATGATTGCTCCTCCTATCAGCACTCTATAAACCATGTACGGACCTTGCCAGTTGGGAGAGAACATCCCCTTGGCTTCATCTTGATGTGGAAAGATTTTCTTTAACACCAGTTGCCCTGGTGTGAATCGTCTCGGCTTGAATTTCCTGTTGAAGGACCTGGCCATTCTGTTCTGATATAGTTGACCATGACATACTGCATTCATTCTCTTCCCATCTATGAGGGATAATTTCTCATAAGGGCTTCTTACCCACTCTGCGTCGCTGAGCTCAGCTTCCTGTAATATTCTTAGAGATGGTTTCTCCACTTCGGTAGGAATAACATCCTCTGTACCATAAACTAGCATATAGGGAGTTGCCCCTGTTGATATGCGGACAGTGGTGCAGTATCCCAATAAAGCGAATGATAACTTTTCATGCCACTGCTTGTGCCTTTCTATCATCTTCCTTAGTATCTTCTTGATGTTTTTGTTAGCGGCCTTTAGGCTCCATTCATCTGAGGTGTGTATGCTGTGGAATTCTTGTGTTTGATCTTGAAAGTTCCACACATAGCTTTCATCAAGTCACTGTTGAGAATAGAACCATTGTCGGTGATGATTGACTCTGGAACTCCGAACCGACAAACAATGCGGTCGCGGACAAAGTCGGCCACGACTTTCTTAGTAACTGCTTTGTAGGAGGCTGCTTCGACCCATTTAGTGAAGTAGTCAATGGCGACCAAAATGAACCTGTGGCCATTGGAAGCGACAGGCTCGATTGGTCCAATAACGTCCATACCCCAAGCGGCGAACGGCCATGATGAGCTGGTTGCATTGAGCTCACTTAGAGGCACCTTTATCATATCCCCATGTATCTGGAAGCGGTGGAACTTCCGAACATACTGGATGCAGTCTGTTTCCATAGTCATCCAAAAGTAACCAGCTCGGAGTATTTTCTTTGCTAAAATAAAATCGTTTATATGCGGGCCACATGTCCCAGCATGAATTTCTTCCAGAAGTTTTGATGCCTCTTTTACGTCAATACACCTTAATAACCCCAAATCGGGAGTCCTCCGCTGTGGAAGAAATTGTTGGACAATCTCTGAAGTGAGCATTTCTGAGTGGAATTTGTAAGCTCGGGGTATTCCCCTTTTCCCAAGTACTTATCGATGTCATGAAACCAAGGATTTCCGTCTGCTTCTTCTTCGATATGGGCACAGTAAGGTGGCTGATTATGGATCTTTATGGGAATAGGGTCAATGAAATTCTTGTCCGGATGCTGGATCATTTAGGACAAAGTAGCTAATGCGTCGGCGAACTCATTCTGGATTCTGGGGACGTTCCAGAACTCTATCTTTGTGAATCTCTTTCTTAATTCCTGTACGTAGTGCAGATACGGCAGTATCTTGGAATTCTTTGTTGCCCATTCTCCTTGTACCTGATGTACCAATAAGTCTGAGTCACCGATCACTAACAAATCCTGGACGTTCATATCAATGGCCATATTGGGCCCCAAGATGCAGGCTTTATATTCGGCCATATTGTTGGTGCAAGGGAACCTGAGTTTGGCGGATATCGGATAATGCTGACCTGTATCTGATACTAGGATTTCTCCAATACCGACTCCCTTGAAGTTTTCTTCTCTATCGAAGAACATCCTCCAACCATCATAGGATTCTGCAATGTCTTCTCCTATGAATGATACCTCCTCAACAGGAAAATATGTTTTTGGGGGTTTGTATCCTCCGTCTACAGGATTCTCAGCAAGATGGTCTGCCAGAGCTTGTCCTTTAACTGCCTTCTGAGTCATGTAAACAATGTCGAACTCGCTCAGCAAGATTTGCCACTTGGCTAGCTTGCCAGTGGGCATGGGTTTCTGAAAGATGTACTTTAATGGATCCATCCTTGATATGAGATATGTTGTGTAGGCATAGAAATAATGCCTCAGCTTTTGGGCGACCCAAGTTAGAGCACAACAGGTACGCTCTAATAGAGAATATCGGGCCTCATATGGAGTGAACTTCTTGCTGAGGTAATAAATAGCGTGTTCCTTCCTTCATGTTTCATCGTGCTGCCCCAGAACGCAGCCGAAAGCTCCATCTAACACGGCAACATAGAGTAACAGAGCTCTGCATGGCTCGGGCGGTACTAGGACTGGCGGTGTTGACAAATATTCCTTGATTCTGTCGAAAGCCTTTTGACAATTATCGGTCCACTCGGTCGCAACGTCCTTATTCAGCATCTTAAAGATTGGCTCACAGATGACTGTAGATTGAGCTATAAACTGGCTGATGTAATTAAGCCTCCCCAAGAAACTCATCACATCTTTCTTGTTCCTTGGTGGTGGTAGCTCTTGAATGGCTTTGACTTTTGACGGATCAAATTCTATCCCCCGGCGGCTTACAATAAATCCCAGCAACTTCCCAGCAGGAACCCCGAATGCACACTTCGCGGGGTTTAGTTCAGGTTATATTTTCGAAATCTATTGAAGAACTTCCCCAAATTCTCCATGTGATCATCAGCTTTCTTTGATTTGATAATGACATCATCCACGTACACCTCGATCTCCTTATGAACCATGCCATGGAATATGGTGGTCATGGCCCTCATGTAGGTGGCCCATGCATTATTTAGGCCGAATGGAATCATCTTGTAACAATACACTCCCCACGGCGTAATGAACGCCGTTTTCTCAGCATCTTCCTCATCTATCCAAATCTGGTGATAACTAGCGAAGAAATCCACGAAGGACTGTAATTCATGCTTGGCGCAATTATCAATCAGAATGTGTATATTTGGCAAGGGGAAGTCATCTTCGGACTGGCCCGGTTGAGATCCCGGTAGTCGACGCAGACTCTGACCTTCCCGTCCTTCTTTGGCACAGGTACAATGTTGGCTAACCATGTCGGGCACTCCACTACTCGGAGAACTTTGGCGTTGATCTGCTTGGTAACTTCTTCTTTGATTTTCAAACTCATGTCGGGTTTGAACTTTCTGAGCTTTTGTTTTACTGGTGGATACATTGGATTGGTTGGTAGTTTTTGAGCCACAATGGACGTACTTAGACCAGTCATGTCATCATACGACCATGCAAACACGTCCTCATACTCTCTTAGAAACTCTGTGTATTCTTTCTTTTCTGATGGTGACAAATGAATGCTGATGCGAGTCTCCTTGACGTTTTCTGAATTCCCCAGGTTGATAACTTCGGTTTCATCCAGGTTGGACTTAGATCTGTTCTCAAAGTTCTCAACTTCTTTGACAATCTCGTCAGGTATGTTGTCTTCATATGAATCAATGCCTGTTTGCTGCGTTGTCTCGTTGCATGTCACAGTCATCGGTTCATCAAGACAAGAAATAGTAATGTTGTATAAATAAAGAGAAAACAATAACAATAAATATCGGATTCGTAAGAGAAATTTAGAAGATTATTTGATAGGTTGAATAACTGTTTTGAACATTGAAGATCTTTATTGCAGAAATTGAAAAAAAAAATGCAGGAAAAGAAAAATCATTTAGTAAATAAAACAGTAAATAATGCTTGTTTTAGCCTTGCTACCCCGAGGCTCGTCGGGATTTGGTCGTCTTGATAGACCAGTTCTTGAGATATGTCCCCTTGATTACAGTCTCTATGGAAGGGCCTTCCTCCCCCTCCTCCTCGATAACAACACAACAATCCATATCTTTGTCCTCTAGGAAAAAACTCCTCATTGCTGCAAGTGCTTCTTCCTCGTCTGAACCAAAAATAGTGTCGGCCTGCTTGAAAGTCTTCTCAAGATGAGGTATTGGCTGCTCCAAAGGGTAATAGGGACCGCGCCAAGGTGGCGACCAGTCGTTGAATTCCTGCCAAGTGTACTCATACCCCAGACTGAAAGTGGTGCCATGTTCCTTGAGCTTTATGGGCTTCGTGATCCCTTGGAGGCTATGTATCCTCCTGCAGCTCCCTCAGCCTTTTGACAATCTTCAACTCTTTTGATGAACTTTTCTTCCAGCTCGATTATACCTCGTTCCAAGTCCAGCCTCTTGTTGGCGTTGATAGCCATGTCTTTCCATTCCTCGATCAGTTTTTTGTTGGACTCATGTATCTTGTAGTAGTCATCCTCACTTTCGCGGATCCTTTTGCGCAGTTGGTTGTATTTGACTTGTGCCTCAGCCCTTTCATCTATAACCCTGTGACCTCGGACGTACCCCGGCTTGCTCTGACCAACCAGATCCTCTTCTAACCAACCAAGATAGAAAGGGGTACAACCGACGTGATACCTGTCTGGCTCGATGGTGCTCTTCTCAAGTATAACCTTGCAGTGCCACAGATGCTGAGCTTGGAACTTGTGAGGACTGTCATTATTTTGAAAGTCATCTCGAAGATGGATCATCTTCTCGACCCTAGGGATGACTTGCTTCCTTCCTGCTTGCCTCATAACTCGAAGAGGGACGTAAGGGTATGTCTCTCTTAGACCAATCAGTATCAGAAATGATGCGTCTCGGGATTGACTGATGAACTCATCCGTCGGAAACCATTCAAACATCCATTTAACCTGCTCTTCAGTCAAGTTATCAAAAATCTCAACCCATCCCTCGGCATTTTCAGGCTGAGCGAACATGTCAGGGATATAATTCATTCGCTTTGGGTGATGGAAAGCGATGTGGTCATCCCACATTCTGCGGTGAATGTCTTGTCGATATTCGCCTTTTTGGAGATGTTCCATGAGCCAGAGTTGAAGTAATAAATTGCAACCTTCGAAATGCTTTTCCCCTTGTTGACACATTTCTAAGGCCCGATATATGTCTGCAACGATCATGGGCACAATGCTGAAATCTTGCCCATTTACCCCTTCCATTGTGGTCTTAGTTACCATGGCTAGCCTGGTATGGATCCTTTCCTTCTTCATCAGGAACACGATCAATTCCGCGTCCTTTTTCAGACCCATCATTTAGAGGAAACTTTTGCCTGTGCGATTCTCAGGCATCAACAGCCCCAAAGTTTCCCATACTAGGTTAGCCAGCCCTCCTATCTCTTCTATCAAAGGCGCCATTTCGATGTTCCCAAAGCGGAACACGGACCTTTCACCATCCTAGAACAGGGTAGCAACCTCTATTATCATTTTGTTAGGCTGGATTTCCATGAGAGACGGTAGATTACCCAAGTGTTTCCTGATGATAGCTTTGTCGCTAGAGTACAGATCCTCCCACCAACTCAAAAGTTTTGGGTGGATGTTGGAGACCATGCCGAATCTGGGGACTTCGTGCCTCATTTTTTCTGCAAAGCAAATAAGGTTAGGCCCTTACCCCCACCGGACTCGACTATTTATCGTCAATAATTAGCAGGAACCATTTAGTTCTCCAAATAAATGCACAGAACGTGAGGGCGTCCGTTTGGGCCGGTAGTGCAACAGAGTAAGGTTTCTATGGGGTTTTAGGCCGGTATCCTTGAGCGGACAACTCAAGGGGGAAGTCACGGAATCGTCGACTGCACCGCTAATCGACTAGTTTTACCGCAAATAAGCCTTTCCGAATTTAATGGGTGATAATATAGGAAGGGCGCAACCAATCATCAAGCGTTGCTACAGTATTTTATTTGGCACGAGTGGAGTATGAATGTTGAGCATGATTTATGCAATAATAAGTATTAAAACAAGTTGTCACGTATTTGCACGTTAAGGAATGCGGTAACAAGGGTAGTAATGATATAAAGCAGTTACAAAAGGAAACAAAGAGACATTTCAGTTTCATTTTTGAAGAAAAGTACATACCGAAGTAAACAATTAATTTCATGTAAAGGGAATAGGAAAGGGTGCAAGTATTTAAAATAAAGGCACAAATTCACGAAACAATTTGAAATGGTAAAATCCTGGATATCCCCAGCAGAGTCACCATGATGTCACCCCCATTTTCCTCGCGGAGATCGGATTTATGACATTGGTTGGGACAATTCGTTCCTTTTGGGAAAGGGGTTTACATATTTTGAAGAGTCGCCACCTAACGATTTTAACGGTGCGTTAGGGCACCTAAGGGGTTCAAATATAACTACGTTGCTAACCATAGATTTGGGTAAGGGCTTGAAATTATCCTAAGGGGAAGGTGTTAGGCACCACTCAGGATCCACAAGTGTGGTTCCCGGCCAAATGATTTTGTGAATTTGTACAACCAGCAAATAACAAGTAAAGGCTCAAATAAGAGGGGATTTAAGTCTTAAGCATGTAGATGTTAGAAAACAGTAAAGAAGATTAGCTTTTGAAAAGGAATTATGAGCTATCATATAAAGGTTTCCTAGGCTTATAATAATATGGATCACACAATGCAATACTCGGTAATCACTCCTCGAAGAGGGGCTACACGTGGTATTACCGCACCGGTCATCATATCCATATTCTACCCTTACCACCCTGTAAGGTTATTGTTACCCGTCCCTTCCTATCAGTCCCGGAGGAAATTAGGACTCTTATCCTAAAGGAGGTGCTAGGCAGACCCTCAGGTTTTAAAGGTAAAATTCTAAGGCGACATATAACAAAACAAGTAGGACTACAGATAAAGGAAAGCATAGAAAACAGATAAAGGCTCAAATATTCCTCCACACACAGTACACATAAACAACATGTTTCATACACAATTAAGGTCCATATTAATTCAGAATCCTAAAGCATGGTATCTAGGTGATAACACAAAGGCAGATTATTCAATAACTCAGAGAGGTAGTCTTAATCAGGCTTGTCTACTGGTTTTAAGCATGTTGACAGTTAAAGATGATCACAAAGACAACTCTGATTTTATCTTTTTTTAAGTTAACTACCTAAGTCTTGCCTAAGTGTTGGATAACATGCACCAATTATTCAGATTTGTTAATGACTCTAGGTTGTTTATAACTAATAACATGCGATTCTAGGTGTAAAGATGTACAAAGACTAATTACCAGTTACTGAGAACAGGGGATTTTTCTGTGTTTAGACTAAATGCAGTTAAATAGATACGATCCTATAGCATAATATCTAATGCAGCATAATGCACAATAACTTAAACAGGATTTCTAAATGCACATAGAATCATAGCATGATGCACAGTTTCAGGAATAACATAGGTGACAGATTTTAATCGTTGTTTACCTAAAACAGGATCTCTACGTGCATAGCATGATGAGACATGATTACAACTTATTTATCCTAAGACAGTACTTCTAGTGAAATTTCATAACATGGGCAGAATCACGTAATAGCAACTTATTTTACTGTTTATCCTATAGGCAGGATTTCTAAGCGTAGACGAGATGCTGAATACACATACATCCTAAGTAGCATGATATCTAATGCATGGCATGATGCACCTAAACATGGCTGCTATTGCGCATAGAGAGATAATAAAACTAGAAACATGGTCTCTACCCTTAATTATACTACAACATGCATATCACCTACCCATTTTTCACTATCCGGCCCTAGAGTTGTTTACAATTAATTATTAGAGGCCATTAAATACGAATTACACAACTGAAATAGAAGGAAAATAAGAACTTAACTATAGGGAGCCTACAAAATAGGCTCAAGTCTCCAGGTCCTTAATGCCAGGTATTATTTCACAACTTTCTCATAATCCGGGTGTGTCAGAGTTCCCTAAGGACCTCAAGGGCTCCCGGGCAGTGCTCACACCCAGATTTCATAGCCAAAATAGAGTAAGTGCAGTGTGGAATGGCCAGTCTCTGTGTGTCAAAGTTCATAGGGATCTCAAGGGTCCCAAGGTAATGCTCACAAAGAAGGGGCAGAACCTTGATTTCTACAGGGGTAAACAGGGGTAATGGGATTTGAGGGAAAAATATAGATCATGCGAGGGCAAACATGTAGCAGGAAGACACACATATAGGCATGCAATCAGAATCTCCTAAGGGTTCAGAGGATTAGGGGTACAGTAAAGTACTAGGTTAGATTAACACCAAAACAACTAAGACCATGATTAAACTAATGTACCAGTCATAGGCATGGAGATTCACGTAAGAAGCAGGTGCTAAGTATACAGAAACATGCTGGTCATAGACAAGTAAAGCCTAACTTAACATGTGAATGGAGTTCAGGATCCTAGATACATGTGGAATAATAAGTAAAAGCAAATTAGAAACATACTGAATTACAACAATAATAGAAACATGTTGGTTTGAGGACTGAAATCTAAATTAGAACATACCAGTAAAGCGAAGAAAGCAGTAACACAAACAAGAAGTAGGAGATGCACAATAGTTAGCCTTGGCTTGTAGCCGGCTAACTTAGAATAGCAGTAACTAGCACAGAAGAGAGAGAAAGAGAGCAGAGAGTTTTTTTTTTAATTGTGAGAGAGTGATTTGAACAAATCAATTCATGTGTGTGTGCCATGGAATGAATAGAGTATATATATATAGTTTGAAACTAGGTGAAAATAAGGTACTAATTAGACTGCCCAGTAATTATGGAACTCAAGAATCAATTAGTTGCAAAATCAGTACTAGTACTCCCCTAATTAAGGGAGTTAAATTTCAAACAGTCAGAACAAGTAACAAGTAAGGAAAGGAATCATGTATAACAAATAAGGAAAGATTTTGAACATAGTAAGCACAAAGTAGGAAATTGGGGTCAGGTTCATAAGGTTTTAATTAAAACACTATTGTAAGAATCAATTGATAGTAAAATCAGTCATGTAATAAGGCAAGAAGTAACTAAAGGTCGTAAAAAATATTATCACAGGAAATCAATTAAAGGAAATCAATCACAGGAAATTAGTGTTAATCAAAGGAAAATACCACCATTTTAAGAAAATACTCCAAAATCAGGCAATTAGTATTACTCAAAGGAAAATACTCGAAAATCAGTAAAGAGTATAGTGTAAAATCATTAAAGCACTAATCATACTTATTCAGAGATTCAAAAATGGTAAAACTATACTGGAGTAACACATATTAAGCAAAAATCAGAAACCCTAATTACGAAATTAGGGATACATATCAGAAAATAGCAGATAATTAAAGGAATCCATAGATAATCATAGTCTAGGCAGAGGCAACAAAGAATCAGAAACCCTAATTAGTAATTATGGTGAAAGAAATCACGAAAACACATAGAGTATACACGTAAGCAAGGTAGTCATGCTAGAATAGGTAAACAACATTGCAAAATAAACTCAGATTCGCATATTGAACCTAGACATTTGGTGATTTTTTATCAAAATGAATCAAACAAAAAGAGAACGGCTCAAATAATGCTTAAACATAATAAAATCACAAAAATAATACTAAGAAACTAGAGGAAGAACTGTTTTAAAACGAATCTTGAAACCCTAGTTTTGAGAAATGAAGAGTCATTTCAGAAAACAAGAAGATCTTTGATGAAAACATGGAAAACCCTCAGAATACATATATATCTGTGACAGATCTAAAAGGATCGGGAGGTTTAAAGTTAGGGTTTTCCAAAAGGGCCCAGAAAGGAGAAGAGAATAACTCGAAACTATCGGTTTTAACTGGAAAGTGTAAAGATCTTACTCGGACGGCCATGGGCAGCCGGAAAGATGGAATGAGATCGGAGATGGTGAGTGGACTTCCTCTGGCTCACTTGAAGGCCTCAAAACAGTGACACACATTCAAGGGGGGATCCATAAGGCTGGTAGGTGGTTGAATCGCCATAGATTCCGGCAAGGCGATGGCCGGANGGGGGTAGTCTTAGGTTAATTATGGTAAGGGGGATCTGGACCGTTGATTTGAATTAATCAACGGTTCAGATTTGAGTGAGGGATTGGGCTGGGTAGGATTTTAGGTTTGGTCTATGTTATTGGATTAATTTAATCAGGATGGTTTGGGTTTAATTGGGGCTAGGATTTAAATAAAATGTGGCTAGCTGTTAAATATTCAATTAAAATGTTAAATGCTTAATTAAAATAACTAATAATCAGAAGAATGAAATTGGTGATTAAGAAATAAAATAAAAATGGTTAATCAGTATTAAAAAATATAAATGACCAATTATTGGATAGAAATAGCATATAAATATATGGTTAGGCTATAACTGCAAAATTATTGCAATAATAGCCAAAAGGTGCCAATTTGACCGATTGTGAAATGATTCTATCTTACCAAGGCCAAAAATAATGTATTAAGTCAAGAGATGTCTTTGAAACCATTTGTAATGCAATTTACAACTAATTATTAGAGATAAAAATACTGGATAAATTAGAAACAAATTTATAAAAATATGAAAAAATTATGGAAAAATACCAATTGTTATGGAACTTGATTTTGAAGGTGTATATGGAAATTTAAAAATAATTTGAGGAAAAATTGGTTATCAACAATGGATGGGTTGAGTAAATGCTCATAATAGACTCATTATTCAAGGAGAATGGTTACTTAGATTTATCCCTATAATTATACATAGTTTTATCACAGTTAGGGGGGATCCAACTTTCTTCTCTACAATTCTGTACATTGTAATTCATATCATCTTGCTCTCTAGCCATAGTTTGGCCCTTCAAGCTCCGTTCGGCTCAACATCCTGTCAAAGATTGTTCAATAAGAATTATTTCTTCTCTGCTTTATTTTTATTATATTGTCTGTCATTGAATTCATTTTACACTTCTCTATCACTTTGCATTAATAAAAATTATATCTTTCGGATTGAATCGGTTGCTTGTGGCCCGTCACATAAATTTATTGCTTTGACCTTGAAAACTATTTTTTGGGTTAAGTAATAGTAAGACCCGAATTGAGCTATTATCAATTGTATTGTGCAATACCCATTTGGACTTGAAAAAGCCAAATTGGGTAAAATCACTCAAACTACCGAGAGGCATAGAGTAAGTACCCGGGTGTGATTGCTATATTGCAACCCCGACCAATAAAACTTGCCCTATAGTTTACAACCCATTAGGTAACCACCTAGGTGGAAGTCACGACCCTAGATCCTTTTATCTTTTGAAAAACAACTCAAAACCAAAAATATTGTCCTTAGTTTTATACTTGCATACAATAGAACAAAGTAAAAGTAAAGTACTAATCAATATTATGGAAGTGTAATTTGAGTCAAAACATATACTCAAACTAGATATACACCTAATCCCATTTCTAACTCCATGTGGATTCAATCCCGACCTTCGTTGGGTTTATTATTGCATCGACCGCCTCGCTACTTAATTGTGGTATAGTTTTGGCCGAGATCATCTGCCTCGATGTTCTGCGCTCAAGGTATCTGGTCGAGCTGGCATTCATCGAACTCGGGAAGCAGCTTACAGATCTCGTCCTGATATTTTGTAGCCATTGTTCCTTGATTTGGAAAGTCCTTGTGACTTGATTGACGACGAGTTGTGAGTCGCATCGGAGGACTACCCGGCATGCTCCATATTTGAGGGCTAGTTTTAATCCTGCAATGACGGCCTCATACTCGAGCTCATTGTTAGTCATATCAAGTCACCGTATGGACTGATGAATTACCTCGCCTGTTGGGACCTCGAGTACGAGTCCTAGTCTAGATCTTGACGCGTTGGAGGCTCCATCAGTGTATAGAATCCATAGGTTGTGTATCTTGGGGGAAGTACTGGTGGATTCCCTTTCAACCTCATGCATTATTTTAGCATTGAAGTCGGCGACGAAGTCGGCAAGTACTTGTGACTTTATCGCTGTTCGCGGCTGATAGATTATATCATGCACGCTTAACTCGATGGCCCATTTATCCGACCTACCTGACAGCTCGAGTTTGTGTAGGATACTCCTCAGGGGAAAATTTGTGACCACTGAGATAGGGTGGCATTGGAAATAAGGTCTAAAGATTTTGTGAAGATACGACTAAAGCCAGGGCTAGCTTCTCAAGATGAGGGTACCTCGTTTCAGCGTCAACCAAGGTTTTGCTAATGTAGTAGATTGGGATTGCATAACTTTGTTTTCGCGAACCAGGATTGCGCTCACTGCAACATCAGACACGGACATATAGATTAGAAGGCGCTCTCTGGGTTTTGCCTTAGTAATTAACGGGGGCGAGGACAAGTATGCTTTTAATTCTCTTAGGGCGTTGATGCATACGGAATTCCATTGGAGGTCGTTGTTACTTTTGAGTACGCCGAAGAATTTATGGCATTTATCAGAGGATCGTGAGATGAACCTTGACAGGGCGGCTATACAGCCGGTCAGCTTTTGCACCTGCTTCTTGCTAGTCAAGTTTTCTAGTATTCCTTCTATAGCCTTGATTTGGTCAGGGTTAATCTCGATGCATCTCTTCGACACCAAAAAGCCGAGGAACTTTCCTGGGATTATGCGGAAGGCGCATTTCTCGAGGTTCAGCTTCATGCCATACCGCCTAAGTATGTCGAAGGATTCCTTCAAATGGTCAATGTGATCTTCCTTTATTTTCGACTTAACCAACATGTCATCTATATATAATTCCATCATTTTGCCGAGCTGTTCTTTGAACATTTTGGTTACTAGCCTCTAGTAGGTTGCCACTGCGTTTTTCAGTCTGAACGGCATGACTCTGTAGCAGTACATCCCTTGGTGAGTGATGAAAGTACTTTTTTCCTGAATTTCTTCCTCCATGAGGATTTGGTTGTAACCTAAGTAGGCGTCCAGGAAACTTAACAGCTCGTGTCCTGCTATTGCATCGATGAGCTGATCAATGTGAGGCAATGGGAATGAATCTTTTGGGCAGGCTTTGTTAAGGTCTGCGAAGTCTACACACATGCGCCATTTCCCATTTTTCTTTTTCACCATGACCCCGTTGGTAACCCAGTGAGGGTACTTCAACTCCCTAATAGAGCCGTTTGCAAGCAGTTTTTCCACCTCTTCGTGAACGACATCATTTATAGCGGCATTGAATTTTCTCCTAACCTGTCGTATCGGTGGGTAGAGTGGGTCGACTTTAAGCTTGTGTGTTTCTATTTCCTTCGGGATGCCTGGCATATCTGCATGGGAGAAGGCAAACAAGTCTGCGTTGTTAGTTAAAAATTGATGGAATTTACCTGGTTCTTGAAGTTTGTGGCCGAAATAATCTTTTTTGCTATGGTCATTTTTGTCTAGTTGTACAAGGTCAAGGTCTTCCACAGTTGATCCTGTGGCTTCCACAATTTCTGGATGTTTGATGACGTCTTTCAATTCGTCGCCGTTTGACCTCGACCTCGCTAATTGTTATGCTTTTATGATTCTGTTTTTCAATTGTTGGGTGTATGTGCAATCCTGGGCGATGCGATAGCATTCCTGGGACGTGCACTGCTTATGGCAAATACTGAACACTCCTCACCGGGTGGGAATTTGACTACTTGATATAGGCTGGATGGGATGGCCTTCATGGCGTGTATCCAAGGCCTTCCTATGATGGCGTTGTACGTTGTGTCTTGGTCCATGATGTGCAACGTTTTTTCCAAGGTGATACCACCGGCTAGAACGGGCAGTGTGATTTCTCCTGAGGTCCGCTCAACTGCATTGTTAAAACCTGTTTGCGTGATGCAACGTGGCAATATCTTATGCTCAAGCCTCGTTTGTGTGAGGACTCGAGGGTGGATAATGCACGCGCCGCTATCTTCATCTACCATTATCCATTTTACATCAGTATTTGAGATGTGTAAAGTAATAACAAGAGCATCATAGTGAGGAAAAGTCAAACCATTCATGGGTGATCGACCGCTTCAACTTGTGGGTGGTCGTGAATTTCACGTGGTTGATTGTCGCATCATCTCCTCCGCCATTAATCGTCTGGATGGTGTAGGCTGGGGAGGGTGGTTTTGGGGGGCCTTGATGTTTTCTCGCCCGTGAGCAAAGTTCTCTCTTCCTCGGTCGCTCATCAGCTCTCTCAAATGCCCTTGGTGGAGCATGTTCACTACCTCTTATCTTAAGACGATGTAGTCCTCGGTCTTGTGGCCTCGCTCCTGATGGAATTCACAGAGGGTGTTCAACTTTTTGGTGTTTGGGTCGGGCTTCATTTTTTGTGGCCATTTCACCTTTGGGCCGAGATTCTCTAGGGCGTAGACAATTTATGAAGTGGAAAAAAAAATTATGAGCAGATAATAGTGGAGGCATACCTCTTTCGCTTCGGTGAGTCCTTGTTTGCGACCTGGATGGGCCATCACCAAGGCAGGGGGTGGTATGATGGCAGTTTTGACGTACGGTTGATGTCTCTCGTGATTGAGACGCGGACCCAGATGATCCCTTCTGTTATCGTTTTTGTGATCCTTTCTTGACTCATTATGGACCGCCGTCAACTGCTAGGTTGGTCCGTTAAGGTCTTCCTCATCTGCTCTCAACTTGTCACAATAGGTATTGTGTATTTATTCCCAAGTGGTGGGGGGTACTTCATGAGCCTACTCAACAATTTACTGTTCGCCCTCGAGCCAATATTATCAGCCCGTTTTGAAAAGCTGCTACTGTCATTCCCTCCGATACGTTTGGAAGGGTCATTCTTACTCTGTTAAACCGGGCGAGGAAGTCCCTGAGCCCTTTGTCGGGTGACTGCTTAATGGCGAATATATCATTCACCCTGGCTTTTTCTTTCTTGGCCCCGACATGGGCGGTGAAAAACTTATCGGCCATCTCCTCAAACGTTTTTATGGATCGCGTTGGGATTTGTGAGTACCATGTCAGAGCTTCCCCGGTTATGGTTTCACCAAACTTTTTCAGCAGTACAGATGGCACTTGTTCTTTAGCGAGATTGTTCCCTTCCACTACGATGACGTAGTGGATTATGTGATCTTAAGGGTCCGTTTTGTCGTCATATATTTTTAAGTATGGTGGCATCTTGAATATTTTGGGTATAGCATGTGGTGCAGCTTCGTCGCTATACGGTTGTTCCACAAACCGGCCGGCATCCCATTTTGGTAGAAGTTTTGGGGCGCTCGGTATCTTATCTACCCTTTCTTGGTGCTCCCTCATTTGGTCGCGGAGTTCTTTGTTCTCGTTTTCCATCTCCTTTATTTTTCTTAAAATGGCAGTGAGTGCATCATTACCTGCATCATTAATAATGTGAGTGATACTTGTTGAAGGAGGGGGCGTGTTGCTCATTGGTTGTTGTTGTGATGTCGACTCGTGCATCATTCCTACTCGCTCTCTGAGAGGGTTTGTCGAGTGTACTGTTCAGTGTACTCCTTAACCATGCTTCTAGTAGCTTTTTCACTGCTGGTGATGCTTCTTCCGACGTGGACGTAGAGGCTCCTTTTCCATGGGAGGCGGTAACGCTGCCATGAGGGAGGGGTGAACCACTTCGCCTAGGTGAAGCGCTTGGTGTCACGTTCTGTCACGAGCCAAACCGATGGGCTGCGACGGGCACCCGGTACCTTACTCAACCAAGTACTAAAGTAATGTATCTTTCTTATTACATCATCATATACACGTGACATACGGGCCTAATAGGCCAACATGATCATTTATAAACTCAAAAGATAGACCGACAAGGCCATACAAGTATTTGTATACATGACATCTGTCTACAAGCCTCTAAGTGTACATAAGTATCATAAAGGACGGGATTGATCCCCGCCATACCAATCAATACATGTCCTAATTATACTGACCAAATAAGAAATTCCGGAGCAAATGGAGCGCACCAACATCTTCCGCTGAGCTGATAGCCTACTTAGAGGACTCTCGACCTATCTATCGGGACCTGCGCACATGAAACACAGTGTCCCCAGGCAAAAGGGACATCAGTACAAATAATGTACCGAGTATGTAAGGAATGAAAATCAGTAAATGTGTATGAATGTCATGTCGTGCATAGGTACATGTGTTCATAACATCATCAAGCCTCTGAGGGCATCCCATCATATCATCTCGCCACTGTGGGCAAAATCATCAACGTATACCAACTTATCAGGTGGTGGTGCTTATATAATGTCGTAACCTTTTCCCATATCCCATATACATATATACACATATATAACGCCATCTGGTCATCGGTCAATGTACATGTATAAATGCATGAAATGCATAAGAAATACGTTAATAAGATTTCTCGGAATGTCATAAAAATGAATATGCCTTTTGGATAAACTTTATCAAATACGTATTTTTTTTCTGAGACCCATGAACAGATGATAGAACAATGAGATATATGGGAATTCAAGAACGTAGGCATCTCTAATACTTCTATGAATAGAGTCATTTATGGGAATTGTGCATTTTCTCGTTTCGTTTGTGTCGTATAGATCATGCCAAAAGAAAGAAAGGATAGACTTAACATATTCTCTTGACAATCCCTCTAACACACGTCAATTGTGATAACACGTAATTGCGGATCAAAGTAGGGGAAAAATTCTTATGATATTCTTGAGAAAGATTGCACCGTACTTCCTTAAAATCGCAAAATCTCGCGTTACAGCTTTGACCATTGTAAATCACGTATGCTATCTCTCTGAAATGTGATACTGTATCTTCTAATCTTAAGGGGGAATAAGAAAATATTAGCTTGTATAGCTAAAGTGAATACATATAATTTATTTACGTTCAAAAGGCTAAGGAGAATATAAACCTTGTTGTGTACTCTTATAATGTGACACCTTTCCATGTATTATATGAATCACTTAGTGGCTTTTTAACTACTTCATGGGCTTTCACATTGGTAGTAAGATCCATCAACCTTATCCAATTCTAATTAATTACCAATTAACTTGGTAAGTCCCCACTAATCCAACAATTAACGAATTACCCATATAATTAAAAAATTATCTCAAATTACTTAAAATACCACTCACTTTTAACACACTTTGTCACATTACTATCATGGTCATGTGGTATCTTGTATGGCACTAGTCCATAAATACCGGGTATTTTAGCTCGGGCCGTATTTATCCCAAAATGCCATCTTTGAAGAAACTCATTTTCTTTGATTTGCTTACTCTCGCACCTTCACGAATTTACTCATTACTTGTCTGAAATAGCATAATGCTTATAATCTCAAAATAATCTCATTCCCGAACTTATGTCGATTAACTTACGAAGAAACTTTAACGTACGAAAATACGGAATGTAACATCATTTCCCACTTTGGAACATTCATGCTCGAATGTTGACCGATGCACTTATCATTATCATAACCTATAGTTCTTCCGAATAATTTAGTATTCTTCTTGCCATCTAGGAAACTGTTCTTGTGAAAAAAATCCAAAGGCCAAGGCATTCCCCCCTTTAGGCCTCTTTCTCACACCACGACTTGCGGTCTGAATCCTTCCATTCTCGTAACTGTTGCTACCTTATATCATGCAGCCTGTACGACTCTGACCGTGTAAGTGCGGCTATGCAATCTCCTTTTTCCTCCAGCTTTTAGCCAAATCTCTAGGCCTCACTTTGTAGACATATACAGAGCTTGATAAAATGTCCCTCTGGGCATCTGTAGGTATATTGAAGTTCTTCACTTGGTACTTTGTCGAACTTACGAGTATTGCTATATCTTATTTCATAGGCCATGTTATCTATCTGCATGACTTTACTGCATCTAAGTAGGTCATAATATATCATATCTTTTACCTTGATTTATCATTACTGAGGTCTGCTACCAAACTCCAGGTTACGTTCGTTGATTATCCCATATGTATAAATATATGTCCTTTAATGCTTCCTCATTACTATTTATCTTAAGAATGATGGCCTAATTTCATCTCTTACTTTATGACTTTTGTCCATCCATTGTTTATTGATCTTATTGTTGATCTATCAGCTACCACTGATAACTGATTTCTTATGTAACACTGCCACTAGGGCTCACGTCTCATCGGGGACATCTGGAGTAATTAGATTGATCCACCTAAGGCCGATACTATACTACCATAACCGTATTTTATACCATCCCAATAAGACTCACCTTACATGGGTATTTTAATCCTTTATCTATCACAATCACACCCTCATTCCACTACCAGGACAGCATTCCATTTCTTCTAAATGCTATTAGTCTTAGACTCCTTTGAGTTCATTCAGGCTAAACTGAGCTTTCTATAACTTAGAAAAAAACCATTAGCTCTCTTGTTTTCATGGGCTTAACCCTGAGGCTTATACATTTCTTGTCACCTTCTCACTCGCCATGTCTTATCCTTACTCTTGTCATAAAACCTTGTCGATTTACTATACTTTAGCTTACGACCTATACATATCTATTTATACTACTCGCAACCTTCCTTCAACTTGTTTGCACCATAGATTTCCATATGTTATTCTGGAACATCAAGCGAGACATCACATTGTCTCTAACTCTTCTTTACTCTCTTGGCTAGATCTCTTGGTACCTAGAAACCAAAGGCTGGAAGATGCCAATGTCGATGCCGCTATCGATACTGAATCCCAGCGGTGCTAGCCTTCTATCCAAAGTATGGACTATTCCCAACCTTCTGCGTCTGAGTATCTTGTATGGTGTTCACTTTTACATTAATTACCTTAAAATCTTGCATCACATCTTCTATCTTTTTCAAGGCCTCCTTTCCACATAGGTATAATTCATATTCACAACTTAAAGCTCTATTATAATACTTGCACCTTTGGTGTATACACAATCCGGTGAGAGCTTCATACTGACTTCTTATAAGGCTGGTACTTCTTCTAACTAGATTCCTTATAGAGCCATTATAGAATATGGTTGTTGCATTATCTCTCTTGCACCTCTGATATTAAGAGTGATTTTGCCATCTTCTCAAGTGCAATTTCTATAATTTTCTAGGTCCAATAATCAGAATCCTGATTTACTTCGTTATTGTAACTCTTTAGTTTCCTCTTCCTTCTAATCAACCTTTATGTAGTCTTAATCTATCTTCCGATCTGTGGCTCACGGTACTAGTTATTACTTTAGCCTTACATGGACGCTATGGAATATTCGTGATACAATCCTCTAACAATTCAATCCTTTGTTTAGGACCTGGGCTCAATTCTTTCTTTTAACTTATACCGGAATCTTCTACGGCTGTATGATTAACAACAGATATGTTGCATAATACCCCGAAATATTAAGTTCATTCATAATGTAATTATCTCTGGATCATTGATCGAATAATTCTTTTCATTCCTTCTGAACTTTCTTTAAATGCAAGCAATTGCTTTTTATGGTCGTTCTGCCTCCTTGTTGCGTGCATACTTAGCTTAGTTCCCACGTATGCCAGAATTTTTCTGCAACTCACATGGTCGCGAATATTACTTTTGATTTTTATTCCCGTTCCTTAGCCATGGTAGGTGCCACTTTCTCATGGAGTGCATACAATGTTGTAGTGAGACTATTTTTTTTTTACATGACCATTTCCTCTTTAGGTTACAGTGCTTAGGTTGAAGCCTTCTTCCTTATTTCTTCAGTTAGTCTTTCGTTGTAGTACTTAGGGAAGACCTTATGACTCTTGTGAAGCTGCAAGCTTATTAAATCGCATACTTGACGTAATTTTTTATGTTCTTCCTTGCCTATAATTATCCGTAGTTACTTATTTCCACACCCTTGTGCTTGTAGGGTTGCTCCTGAACTGAAGTTTTGACCGTCTTCCCAGTGAGACTATCTTTTATTTCCATAACATTCATACGGTGTTGATACCTAATTTTTTCCTATAATATTTTTTAAATGCATATATATACCTTCAAACTATGCATTAGCTTCAATCGATATTTTCCCATAATTTCTACATTTTTAGGGATTTTTAATTAATTTATCCAAGTATTCTATTTACATAAATAATTACAAATTGCATCACAAATGACTTTATAACATTTCATGGTTTAATTTTGTTGTCTATATTCATATTAAGCTTAAATTTTTGCACAAAAAGCCACATTTATATTTTTTGGGTTATAATTGCAATAATTTTGCAGTAATAGCCCACGAGTGCATAATTACCTTATTTCACAACAAAATGACCTATTGTATTTTTATAATATTAGGTAATTATCTTAAATCAATTTTATGCATAAAATTATTTTTGATCATTTATTAACTATTTTTACAAATTATTTTATCAATTAAGTGTAACAAGTAGCCTCTTTTAATTTGGTTTAACTTAGGACCTTAGCCCATATTATTACCCCCAACCCAATTTAAATCATAGCCCAAACCCAACTCTTAAACCCGCCCAAACCCCAGATGGAATCCTGGCCGTTGATCTCAGAAGATCAATGGTCCAGGATCCATTTCCTTTTTTAATTAACCTAACCCCTAACCCTTCTCATTCATTCACTCAACCCAGCCGCCTTTGAATCCCTCCTCCTCCATTCTCTCTCAACTCACCCCTAACCCTAATAGCCACCACCGGCGAGAACCCCCTTCTATGATGTTTCCGTGCCTCCTCCGACCACCATTGGTCCCCTATGCCCCCTGGCTCTTTGATTTCATGATTCCTTGAGGAGATCTCAAGGAAATCCAACCGGATTCTTCCTGAAACTTGTTCACTGGCCGGTCTCAGGCCATTTTCATTTGTGAGTATGGACTTCCTCTTGTTTTGGTAGGAATCCATGGGTTTTTGACTGATTCTCTTCATCTGTACTATTTTCTGAAAACCCTAGTTCGCTATTGTTTGATTCTTCTCAGATCTTTATAGATCTGAGCTGATTCAAGTATTATTGAGTATTTTCATTTAAAAAATCCGTTTTTTCAATTAACTATTTCGATTTTAGCCTATTTTTTTTAAAACTAGGGTTTCCTCCCAGACTTTCTTCAAAGATTTTTACTTTCAAACGCTTAATTTGTTCATCACTTTACGTGTTTAGTTAATCTTCGCATGCATGCCCGAACCCTAAATGTTTCTATGAGTTATATTGATCTCTTCAATTCTGTTTGATATTGTGGTTATCTCTGTGAACTAGTCCTATTAACTTATTTCTATGATTTCCACTGTTAAAATCAGTATTTTGTGAAGTTTCTGCTTGATTTACTTCTGTTAAGGATTTGAACGATTTCTTTCTTGTTAAAATCAGAACTCTTTGGGATTCTTACTTGGTTGATTTCTATCTAAGGATTCAAATGATTCCTTCCTATAAAATTAGTACTCTTTGAAGATTTACTGGTTGTTCCCTATTAATTGCTCTGATTAAAATTCGTGTGCATAGATTTTATTGGTTTCCTTATTTATGACTTTAATTGGTCACACTTGCCTTAATTACTCGTTCGTGTGATTTTGTGATTCGTACTAATCCTTTATTTGGTCTGATTTGATTTCTTTCCTTAATTAAACTTCCTTGTTGTTACCGTTGATCAATTACCCCTAATTAAGGGGTCTATCCCGGATTCCCTTATGGTTAATTGATTCTGTGACCCTGTGATTGCCCTTAATTGACTGATTGCTGATTCTTTTACCTTATTTATCCTACTCTTAAATAGCTATATATACTCTCTTATTCTGCCTCTCAAAACACACTAACAATAGTTTAGAATACGCACACACTCTCAAATTCTCTCTTCTTTCTCTGCTACCTGTGTTAACTGTTGGTCTAGCCGGCTGAAAGCCAAGGCTATAAAGTGGAACTCTACTTGATCTACATTCTGCACTTTGTTTGCTTAATTGGTATGTCTCTAGTTCAATTCTGAAACTCAACTTTATGTGTTCCTTTGTGTAAACCCATGCGTACTCCTGCACTAGTTAATTGGCTATTTAGTTAATTGTCTTCCTGTTTATTGCTCAGTATGTTTAAGTTTTGCCCTCTCCAGTTCAAATGTTTAATCGAGCATGCCTAGATCTCATTTGTCTTTTTTGCATGTTTGTTCAGTTCCTGTTAACTCCCCTCAACTAGTATGCTTATGTTAGTGTCTTAGACTCCTAATGTATTGATTGATCCTAATTGGTATGACTAATGCACCCCTGTCTTCAACATGACTATTCCCACGCTATGTCTTTATGTTTTAATTGCCTTTTACCATGACTAACTTATGAAGTCTCTGATTCAGTAGAATCCTAGTGTTCTGTATAGTTGTTGTTCCATATGCTCCCCTTAGACCATGTTCATGTGTTTCTGATATGAAGCTCTCTATGTTCCCAACCCTTTGACCCCCTGTTTGTAAAAATGATTGTTGAATGGTTGTGAGTCTGAGCACTCCGGGTTTGCGTGGTTGTATGTTGAATCTTTGTTCTTTTTTGGAATTTATTTCAAAATTGTTTTTCACTCTTGGCTTTTTCCTAAAATTGTTTCTATTCCTGAAAAGCTTTTCACCCCTAAAAGTGTTATCTCTACACTGCCTTTAACAAGTTCTTTCAAACTATGTCCAGCACTCTCCCTTCTACTCTTAGATTCTTAAGTTCTGCCCCTCCAGTGTGTGTACTGCCTAGGAATCCCCGATATTCCTTCGAACTCTTACACAGGGGTTGGCCTTCTCCACACTGCACATAATCACTTCCCTATTCAAAGGATCTTGGTGTGAGCATTGCCCAGGATCCTTGAGGTCCTTAGGGAACTTTGACACACCAGGACACCCTATTTTGCTATGAAATTCTTGGTATCTAAGACTACTTTGAAGAACTAGTGTCTCCAGGTTTACTTTAAGCCTATCTGCAGGCTCCCTATAGTATAGCTTATATTTATTTATGTAACTCATTCAATTCTGGTTTGTAATAATTAAATTAGTAAAAGGGTAGGGATTCTTATATGACTTTTGTGGGGAAATTGGGTGGAAATCATGCTTTAGGTCTATACTATGCTTATTTGCAATAGAAATCATGCCCTTAGACCTATGTTATGTTACTTACATTAGAGATCATGTTGTAGGACTGTTGTATTATTTGCATTAGAAACCCTACCTTAGGATAATTACGTTTTACTGGTTTTTCGTATTAGAAAACACTTTGTAGCTCAGTACTTCATTATCACAAAATTCTGCTTCTGCACAATCATGATCACCTAGAAATCATGTATTAAGTTACTGTTGTAATTTTGCCTAATAAAATATCCATTCTTTATGTGCATTAGAAATCCTGCTTTAAGACTGTCTTTACATTCGCTTTAAACCATGTCTACATTGCCTAAATCAGTAATTGTCATGTCTATAAGGATGTTTAAAAGCAATTTCAGCACCTAGACAAGCATGTTTATAGGACGTATTAAAACTCAAACTTTTTGCTTTCCTTTTAGTCAATTTCCAGAATTTTGTTTGTATTTTTAGACAACATGTTATAAGATAACTCTGAGCCACGCCTAGAAAAGCCTATAGGTAATTAAGGCCTTGTAAAAAATGGTAGAACTATGCTTTGTTTAATTATTTGTGAACTGCCCAGATTCAGCAAGTCCTAATATCAGTAGGCAAACTAATTAGGGATCCAGTGCTTCGCTTTAATAGATGTTGCATACAGTCTATTTTCATGCTCACATAGATATCCTGTTTTAGGACTTTGAAATGTCTGAAATCCTGTTGTTTGAGACGTGCTATTGTCTGCATATTTGAGGAGGTAAAAGTGAGCCTTTAATTGTTCCTTACGTGAATGTCCTATTTGTTCTTGCTTGTCGTTTAGATTTACCCCCTTTTAAGCACTTTAGGAGAGTCTAGAACCACCTTAATTAGAGGTCTTAAACACCTCCAGGGCCATAAGAAAAGGGACGGGTAATGCACGCCTAGAGCACGTTTAATTAAAATTTCTTATAACCGATAAGGGGAGGGTAATTGGGTAGTAAAAGGATATGATGACCCGTGCGCTATGTCACGTGTAACTCCTCTAGTTGAGGAAGGATTACCAGGCATTGTACGGATGTGATCATATAGGATAATAACTTAGGACTCCTTTATCTTGTTTACGTATGTGTGCTCAGACTGCCTATTTTTTAAAAACTCTTTTCATCTTACTTACATGTGTTCTTAGACTGTTTATCTGTTATATGACTAATTTACTAAGTAAGTTTGGCCGAGACCCACCATTGTGGACCTCGAGGGGTGCCTAACACCTTCCCCTCAAGGTAATTTCAAGCCCTTACCCATCTCTGGTAACGTAGACCGATTTTCATGAGTTACTTGCATTAGGTGCCCTAACGCACCATAAATTCATTAGGTGGCGAATCTTCACTTTCCATACCCCTCTCCCAAAAGGAAGGGAGTTGTCCCAAATGAATGTCGAAACCCGATTTCGCGAGGAAAAGTGGACGCGACAGCATGGCGACTCTGCTGGGGATTTTAGGCTTTTTAACATAACAACTTGCTTTTGTAAATTAGTCTTAAGCATGATTCTTTTTGCTAATACATGTGCACCCTTTCTCTTTCCCCTTATGTGAATCTAATTGCCCGATTTGAGCATTCATAATTTCCTTTACTGCAGAAAACTGACTTATTTCTTTATTTTCTTTCTTAAACATCTTTCAATTATTAAATACCGCCTTTATTATTTTCCTAACGTGCAAATACGTGACAATATGTTATTTACTGCTGCATAAATCATGCTCAACATCATTTTCCACTCGTGCATAATCAATCATTTAGCAACGCTTGATGAGTGGTTGCGCTCTTCCTATATATCACCCTTCAAATTTGGAAAGGCTTATTTGCGGTAAAACTAGTCGATCAGCGGTGCAATCGACGGTTCCGTGCCTTTCCCCCTCAAGTTTTCCTCTTGAGGGTTCCAGTATAGACCCCCATAGTAACCTTACTCTGATTATAACTGCACATGCATCATGGTCAAACCTAGCCAGGTTAGTATGTTGTCCACATAATAACCCTTTAAGACAAGCCTTATCCAAAATTTTATCGGGGTTTCCATAATCCCAACGGACGCAACCACGTTTTGTGCATTAATTTTGGAGAAATAAATTCCAATATGCTAATCATTGATATATAAATAGTCAAATCTGGGGGGAAAGGGCCTAATTTTATTTGTTTTGCAGAAAATGAGGCACGAGGTCCCCAGGTTCGGCATGGTCCAAAATATACCACCACTGCTCCTAGACTGGTGGGAAGATCTTTCCTCAAGTGACAAAAAACATGTGAAGAAGGTCCTGGGAAATTTGCCTTCTCTGTTAGACATCCAGCCAAATAACATGTTGATAGAAGCTACAACCATGTTCTGGGATCGTGAAAAATCAGTGTTTCGCTTTAGGGATATAGAAGACCCCGCTCCTAGAAGAAATCGGGGATTTGCTGGGCTACCTTGGGACAGCCCTGGGTTATTAGTACCAGAAAATCGCACTGGTAGGGGATTTCTAAAATGATGGGTCTGAAAAAGAATACCAACTTGGAGTGCTTAAATAAGTCTTATATAACATTTGACTACTTGTATGAGAGATACGATCATAGCAAGTCCTACCGTATTTTCCATGATGACTTTGCCATCATGTCCTTGGGACATATTCATCGCATAGTTTTTGTGTTCATTGTTTGTTTCTTGGGTATGATAGTGTTCCAAATGAAAAGAGGAAGAATTCACACTAGATTAGCTATGGTCACCAAGACTCTAATGGAAGGAATCGAGGGACAGACATACACCATAGTCCCTATTATTATAGCTGATATCTATCGAGCCTTGGACCACTGCCAGAAAGGGTCTAAACATTTCGAGGCTTGCAATTTGCTGCTGCAACTGTGGTTAATGGAGCATCTCCAAAAGGGTCAATATCGCTAGGAGTTTCCATGAGGGGCGTGGAATGACCATATTGCCTTCCATCACCCTAAATGGATGACATATATTCCGGACAGGTTTGCTCAACCAGAGAGTGCTAAGGAATGGGTGGAGTTCTTCGACAATTTGACTGAGGATCGGGTTCAGTGGATGTTTGAATGGTTCCCTACTGACGAGTTCATCATCAGGTAAAGGGACGCTCCTCACTTAGTGTTGATCGGGTTAAGAGGAATATATCCTTATGTTCCCATCAGGTTATGAGGTAGGCAGGCAGGCAGGAAGCAGGTCATACTGCGGGTCGCAAAGATAGGTCATTTCCGAGCAGATTTTCAGGATAACGACATCCCTTACAAGTGTCAAGCTCAGCATATGTGGCACTCAAAGATTATTGTGTAAAAAGACACCATCGAGTCAGACAGGTATCATGCGGGACATGCACCCTTTTACCCGGCATGGTTGGAGGATAATTAAGCTGGGAAAGTTAAGCCAGGAATCGGACGGGGAAACAGGGTCATAGACGAAGATGCAGAAAACCAAGTAAAGTACAACAAGTTGCATAAGTGGATTCATGACTCCGAGGCCAAACATCAGGAGATACAAGAGACAGACAAGAGACTAATCATAGAATGGAGGGAAATGGCTATCACCTCCAATGAAAGGGTAGAATATCTAGAACAGGGTTTGATGGAGCTTGAAGGAAAGACAAGAAAAAGGGTCACTGACTTCCAGAATGCTGAAGGAAGCGAGGGAGGACATTTGGCAAAATAAGCTACACCCAATGTCCGCAACAACCCCCTCTCAGATCATAGGGGTGAAGGTGTCAATGTGATAGAGACCGATAAGGAATGGGATCTCGAGGGATCGACTGGGCTTATCAAAGAGGGTGACAATCCTAAGAAACCCGTAGTCACGCTCAATCCTATCATAATAAAAATACAGCCGCTAGTGGAGGTTGATATATATGCATCAGTTCCATTTGAAGTTGAGATAGCACCCCATACAGCTACGCATATTCCATTCGAGGTGGAAGTTACCACGCCTTTCACAATGATAGTGTCAACTACGCCGTATTTCAACACTAAGGCTATACCTTAGGATTATGTGGCCGAAGCTAGAAGAAGAGGAAAGAACAAAATAGAAGAACCCATCGCTGCGCAAGGGATGACCAGAACAAGAAGAGTCTATACACCAGAGCATTTGGGAGAATCCAGCAAGCAGGCTTCTAAACAACCACCTGTTATTGAAACAGGCCCGGACGGCCTTTGGAGGAAAGTGCAAGAAAAAGAGTATTCAGTCACAGATCATTTGATCAAGACTCCTGCTCAGATATCTATCCTGTCAATGCTACAGAATTAAGAAGTGCACAGGAATGCTCTCTTAAAGGTGTTAAGCGAGGCATATGTACCTAACAAAATCACTGGAGGAGAGATGGCTAATATGGTGGAACAGGTGTTGGAAAGTCATAAAATCACCTTCCACGAGGATGAGCTACCACCCGAGGGTTTGAATCATAACAGGGCACTACATATTACCATGCAATGTGAGGACACTTTCATTGCCAGAGTTCTGATAGCGGGTATGAATTTTTACCCGTAACTGTTTTTGTTTACAAAAGTTTTTGAATAAATACAAGGATAATGCTTTTCTCATTCGTAACTATTTTTATTCTTAACAGCTTTTGAATAAGTACAAGGATGTGCATTTTTATCTGTATTTAATAATCTGCCCTTAACCTAAACATTCGTTTACATTTACGAATATGTTTTTTGAAGGTTTTTGAATCAGGCTTTGTGTTTTTTGTCTTTGGCTCTTTGATTTTGCTCATAGTACTTGACTTGTTGGGAAGATGGATCTTCAGGATTGAGCTTTGACTTTTTGATAGTCCTCTTTGCTTCTTGTTTGCCTTCCATACTGTATAGTCCCCCAAGTGTTTGAGCTTTGAAGAATGAAATCTCGAGAACTTGGATATGAAAATGGAAGATATATAGTTTAGATGATGGATTCTTAACCCTTTAAAAACGTCCATCAGAAAGTTGTAACCCTAGACCGGGAACTCAGTTACTTCCTCATGTTTATGCAGCTCTAATATCATCATCTGGTGATGGGTTAGCTTTTTGTCTATCATCTAAAATGGTTAGTATAACTTTAACTGTCCAAAAGTATAATCGAACGTAATGATACCTGACCGGGGGTATTCCCTTTACTTCAGAAGTAATACTTCTTCAAATGAACAGCATTCCAACTGGTTGGTAAGATTCTGTCGTCCATAGTTTCCAGCTCGTAAGCGCCTTTTCTAGCAATGCCACAAACTTTGTAGGGTGTCGCGCCCCCCTCTTTCCTCTCCTTTCGGATCGGTCAGGGTATTCGACATTATTGGAAAAACTCATTTCCTTTGGAAAAGGGATAAGGAATTGAAGAGTCGCCACCTAACGATTTTAAGGTGTGTTAGGGCACCTATTAAGGGTCACAATAACACTAATTGAATAAATAGAGATTGGGTAAGGGCTTGAAATTACTCTAAGGGGAAGGTGCTAGGCACCCTACAATGTCCATAATTGTGGTTCCCGGCCAAACAAGCTTTGTGAATAAGTAGAAAATAGGCAGTCAAAGCATACATATCGAAAAAAGTAATGGTTTTGAAAAGATTCGCAGTCTAAGAACACATATGTAATAAAGTTTTGAAAGATTTATGGTCTAAGCACACATGTGTAAGGGAGAGGGGGTCCTAGGTTGTTTATCCTATAGGATCACATCAGTACAATGCCCGATTATCACTCCTCAGAAGAGGGGATATACGTTGCATTAGCGCACCGGATATCATATCTACATCTACCATTTCCCACCCCTTAGCGGTTATTAAAGCGAGTGTTGTTTGACGATCTATATGCGTGTTGTTACCCATCCCTGCTTAATGTCCCTGGAGGACTTTAGGACCTCTATCTATAGGCAGTTCTAGACAGACCCCTAAGGTTGAAAGGAGAAAATACTAGGCGATAGGAAAGAACAGATAGGACTTGAACAGATAAAATAGAAAGAAGCAATTAAGAGGCTCAAGTTTACCTCCACAAATATTGCATGTAAACAGCATGTCTCAAACACAAACAAGGCAAATATTATTAAGCAGGATCCTAAAACATGATGTCTAGGTGAGTATCCGAATACAAGAGATATGCAGATTTATTTTATAAACTCAGAAGCAGGGGCCCTAATCAGTCTGCCTACTGATTTTAAACATGTTAACCATTAGGCAGTAAACACAAAAGCAACAGTCTTCCAGTTTTGTAGAAGTTGGTTACTTAAGGCTTGCCTAGGAGTGGGGGAATGCACCATAGTTACCAGAATTATTTAAAATAGTTTAGAGGTTGTTTTACCTAAAGCGTGTCGTTCTAGGTGATATGATTATGCAGAGATTGGTACTAGTTTTATTAAGATCAAGACAATTAGATGTAACATTTTTTTATATCCCTTTTCATGCATCAGTAGATTAGCTAGGTGTGACTTAGTGAGGTCCTAAAACATGGTATCTAATGCGCATATAAAATGCAGAATGCTTTATATGCAGAGTTCCTAAAGCAGGATTTCTAAATGCGTAGCATGATCTCAGGATATGTAGAGCAGGATGCACAAAAAGATTACAGCAATGTTAAGCATGGCTTCAAAACAGGAACAACAGTTCGTGTTAGTGCTATTATTTAGCCCTGAAGCATGGTTTCTAAGTGATAAATAATGTGATGCTGAAACAGTATACATGAAACTTAAGAGCATGATATCTAATGTATGCTATGCTTTGCATGTATTGGTCCTAAACATGGATTCTAATGTGCACATAGAAATAGTAAACCTAAGGCATGGTTTCTACCCCATCCACAATAGACATGGCTACCCTCCCCTTTTACCTATCAATCCCCAATATTCGTTTACAACAATTATTACAAGCCAATGTGAATGAATTACATAAGTAGATAAGGAAAAATAAGAAGTTACACTATAGGGAGCCTGAAAAACAGGCCCAGATTCCTAGAACCTCAAGTACCCAAATGTTTCATAGCCTTTCTCATATTCGGGTGTTCAGAGTTCCCTACGGGCCTCAAGGGATCCTGGACAGTGCTCACACCCAGATTTCATAACCATAATTGAGTAAGTGTAGTCTGGAAGGGCCAACCCCAGTGCATCAGAGTTCAGAGGGATCTCACAGGAATCCCAAGGCAGTCATACACTGGAGGGGCAGAACCTAAGGACCTAAGAGTAGAGTGGGAATGCTTGACATAGTTTTGAAAAGGTTTTAATAGAAAGACAGTGTTTGAAAAAGACTTAGTTGAACAGTTTTATAAAATAGGAGAGTTGTTTAGTAAAAAAACAGTTTTTGACAAGAGTAGGACAATTAACAAACAGTAGACTAATCACAGCACAAACAGATTCAGCACATTCAAATCACAGTCCTTCATACAGGGGTGATGGAAATTGGAGACACATAGAGCAAATATTATACAGGAGCATAGAAGTTCTTGTAGGGGTTTATGGGGATTAAGGGATAGCTAATGGTATCAACACAGCATGAATTTTAGAATAACACAGAATCAGGCTACTTAGGATACAAATTTCTTTGCAAAGAAAGGTTCATACTAGAAAACAGATAAACATAAGATAAAGCAGAGTCACATTGGGACATACTACAAGGGGGTAATTATTCATAAGCATATTGATCCTAAGGGGGAGTGGGACATAACATAATCTGCTAGATGAACAATGATGTAAACATGTCAATTACATGTTGAACAATAAAACCATAGATAGAAACAGATCAGAAACATGATAAACTGAAGCAGTAAAAGAAACATGTTGGTTTTGGGACTTGAATTGAAATCAGAACATACCAGTAAAGAGATAGTAAACACAAAGTCAAGGATAGGATAGCACAATAATTAGCCTTGGCTTGCAGCCGACTAATTCAGAACAGTAGTAAGTAACAAAGAAAGAAAGAGAGCAGAAAAGCTTTGAGGATGAGAGAGAGTTTTTGAACTAATGTGTTCGTGTGTTATTGAACCAGTGAAAAGTATGTTAGAAGTGAGAATGGAGGAGAGAATATATAGCAGTTAAGAGCTAGACAGAATAAGGTAAAGAATCAATTATGTAGCAATTAGGGAAAATTACAGATTCAATCATAGATAAGATCAGCCAAATTTCCACCAATTAAGGGGTAATCAACCAACGGTCAAGAGCAGGAAAAATAATTAAAGAAGGAAATCAATTAACCTTAGGTACATAGCAGGTAATTAGGGTTAAGTACAAAAGAGTTCAACTAAGGAAATAATTAGTAAGAATCAGTAAATAACACGGTTAATCAAAAAATAAGGCAAGAAATAATTTAAAGGTTGTAAAAATAGGAAAAATAGCCGGGAGTCAGTATAGGAGAATCAACACAGTAAATCAAGGATTCAAGAATCGAAAAATAGTACTGATTTTAAGGGGAAATAATATAAACTTCCATGAATAAACAAAATAAACAGAGTATAAACAGAAGAAATCATGTCTGAAACCCTAATAGGGCACAACAGGGTAAAAAAATCACAAAATTTCTAATTAAACGAATTAGCATTCATGAGAATCAAACACACAGCAAAAATCGAATGAACAATAGCAAGGACGCACTCAGAATCAAAACCTAATGCTAAAATTTTAGGGGTTTTCAACATAACTAGTTAGGGTTAAGGGAGATCTTAACAAAAATCGTTTAAACACATAAGAATCAAAGGATTTAAACACTTAAAATCAGAAAGCGTTTTAAAGAAAAGGATTTTCAGAAACCCTAGTTTAGGAAGATGACAAGCCACTTCGAAAATAAGGAGATTTCATAATAAAAACCAGTGAAAATAAGTTCAACTTATCTCAGATCTGTACAGATTTGAGAAGTTTAAGAGACGAAATTAAGGTTTCGAGAAAAAAACATAGAGATGAAGACCTAGGCTTAGAAACCCATAGGTTTAAAGCGAAATAGGCAGATATTACTCAAAATCGAGCCATGGCGGCTTGAAACAAGAAAGGACGGGACAAAGGTGTAAGTGGACTAACCCTAGTACCTCGAGGACCTTAGAGACGGAGGCACCAGCATAGGAGAGGCCATTTGAGGCCTGGAGGTGGTGAGAGACCACCATGATCGACGACAGATGAGTGACAGCGAGAGAGAGTTAGGGTTAGGTTAGAGAGGATTTGAGAGAGAAGGGAGATGTGTAACGGCAGATTGAAAGAGAGAAATGAGAGGGGAAGGGGGGGTAGTCTCTAGGGTTAATTAAGGCAATAAGGGATCTGGACCGTTGATTAAAAATGATCAACGGTCCAGATTAAAAGGTGAATTGGGTCTGGTGGATTTAAGTGGATTGGGCCTGGGGTTTGGGCTGTTTTAATTGGGGTTGGGGTCAGGTTTATTTAGGCTAAGATCGAAATAAATTAGGTCATTTGTTAAATACCCAATCAAATTGATAAAATAATTTATAAAACAGCTAACAATTGTAAAAAATGAATTTCTTTCTTAGATAATAATTTGAAAATTCTTATTTAGTATTTAAAAATAACAATGATTAATTTTGGATAAAAATAGTATAAAATCATATGATTGTGCTATAATTGCAAAGTTATTGCAATTATAGCCAAAACGTGCCAATTTGGCTAATTATGAAATAATTTGGTCTTAACAGGACCAAAATAATAAATTAGATCAAAAAATGCTTTGTGATGCAATTTTGTGATCATTTATTGGAAATAAAATGTTGGATAAATTAATGAAAATACAGGAAAATTGTGGAAAACTATCAATTGCTATTAATGTATGATTTTGAAGATATATATGCAATTTAAAATATTTTTGGGAAAAAATGGGTATCAACAGTTGCCCCTTTTTACCTGGAAAGGATGAAAGAGTTTGTCGTGTAAAGACATGATGGCCAATTTTGACCAACCGAAGCGGTTTGAGAGAGATTTAGGCTGCACCCTGGCTTCTGAGCTACCTACATATTCCTGGTTTTACAGGAATCAGGCCGTATGTAGTTCCGAATTCATCGGCGAAGTATAAAGATGAAGTCATCACAAGAACGGACGCAATATCTAGGGCTAGATGAATGAACGGTTCTACGGGAGAGGTTACGTTTGATATGGCTGGGAGAGCTGGAGGGAGATCGCTCCTGCGGGGTAGCCATCGCTTGCTGAGTTACCTTCAAATAAGAATACCGCAAGTGTATATTGTGCATAAATTTAAACATGATGCAAGCTCTCGTTGGTCTATGAATGTTGTCTTCGGACGGTTAGGGATGATGTCCTGGGCCATGAATTGTTTGATGAAGGATTTGCAGGCCATGAAATGATGTTCTAGGTCCATGAAGATGGTGCCTCCGAATGATGACGCCTTTGAATAATGATATGCAAAATTGAGAGAGATTCTCAGGCCATGACATGGTGTCTTCCGGCTATGAGGATGATGTCGTTACACTATGACGCCTTTTGACAAGTGGGTGATATTTCAGCCCATGAAATGCAATAATATGACTTCCACAAGGCATAGGTTAAGTCTTGGGAAATGGAGGGCAGAGCTTGGCCCGAAAGAGAAGCGAAGTAAACAATTCTCGAGAGACAGCGCTTAGTCTCGGTGAAAAGCAAATTGGAGGCAGAGCTTAGCCTCATGCAAGTATGGAGACAGAGCTTAGTCTCATGCAGAGATGTGGAAGGCAAAGATTAGCCTTATGCAGAATGAAGGCAGAGATTATCCTTATGCAAGAGAAGGCAGAGATTAGCCTTATGCAAGATGGAAGGCAGCGGTTAGCCTTATGCAAATGGAAGGCAGCGGTTAGCCTTATGCAAATTGAGGTAGAGCTTAACCTCATGCAGATAGGAAGGCAGCGGTTAGCCTTATGCAGATGGAAGGCAGAGATTATTCTTATGCAAATAGGAAGGCAGCGGTTAGCCTTATGCAGATGGAGGCGGAAATTAGCCTCATGCAAAATGCGTGATAGAGCTTAGTCCCATGCAAGATGAAGGCAGAGCTTAGCCTTATGCAAATGAAGCCAGACATTAGCCTTATGCAGAAGATTAAATAGTAAATGACAGTAGAATTTCTTAGCTGGCAGCAGGCTTTGATATTGTGATTGTTGTGAGTATTGTGACTACGAAACATTGTTTGTTCGTGCTGATAGAAAATGTCGGCAAGTGCGATGGTTTCGAGGATTGTGATTTTGAACATGCTCGTTCTTTGTTCATTCATCCAAAGAAAAATAGTGAGTTCTGTATATGGGGGAGGTTGATTCATGTCTCCTCTAGCTTTACTTGCTTCTCCCTGCTTGGTCTGATGATTCTGTTTGCATCATCATGGTAGCGTTTGCTAAAAAGAGCTATATTTTAAAAACGTGCATGATTTTATAAAGACATAGTAAAAATATATTTTGAGAAATTTAGATGAACCGATGACCGTGACATGGTTCGAGAAATTGCAACCACTCATGCTATGGAATTTTAAGGATCCTCCTCAAAATTCTGCCCTAGTTAGATGGTTGACGATTCTGACTGTTCTACATGCTGCGATCGGCTAAACTTGCTTCGAAACTTTGAGGGTCCTCCTCAAAATTCTGTACCAGTTTCCAATTGCGGGGGAGATGAGATTTTTATTGAATTGTGACCGAACCCATCAGGCTGCCTACGTATCCCCTATTAAATGGGAATCAGGTCAGGCGTAGTTCAATTACCTCATTGAAGAAAAGCATAGAAAGTTACGCATAATATTGTCTGATTGCATCTGAATTGACCATGACATATTGCATTCATCATTTTCCCATCTATGAGGGCCAACCGCTCGTAGCAGCCTCTTATCCATTCTGCGTCGATGAGCTCAACTTCTTGTATGATTCTTAAGGAAGGGATCTCCACTTCGGCAGGGATAACAGCTTTCGTGCCATAAACCAGTAAATAAGGAGTTGTCCCGGTTGATGTGCGGACTGTGGTGCAGTATCCCAGTAAGGCGAATGATAATTTTTCATGCCACTGTTTGTGCTTTTCTATCATCTTTCTCAATATATTTTTGATGTTTTTTGTTGGCGGCTTCCACAGCTCCGTTCATCGGTGGTCTATAGGCTGTGGAATTCTTGTGCTTGATTTTGAAAGTCTCGCACATGGCTTTTATCAGATCACTGTTGAGATTGGAGTCGTTTTCGGTCAGAAGCCTGGTGATGAAGTAGTCCTCACATTGCACAGTGATGTGTAGTGCTTTGTTATGACTTAGCCCTTTAGGCGGCAGCTCGTCCTCGTGAAAAGTGATCTTGTGACTCTGCAGTACTAAACCTACCATATTGTCCATTTCTCCACTAGTTATGTTATTTGGCACATATGTTTCGTTCATCACTTTCATCAAAGCATTCCTGTGTGTCTTTGAATTCTGCAGCAATGACAGAATGGATATCTGGGCTGGAGTTTTGTTCAGCTGATCGATGACTGAGTATTCTCTGGCCTGCACCTTCCTCTAAGATCATATGGGCCTGTCTCAATGATGGGTTTCCTGTTAGAAGCATTCTTGCTAGACTCTGCCAAGTGTTCAGGTGTATAGACCCTGTCGGTCCTTGTCATCCCATGTGCAGCACCAGTTTCTTCTATCTTGACTTTACTTTTCCTTCTTGCTTCAGCAGTGTAATCCCAAGGTACAGCCTTGTCGTTCAAAGGTGGCGTGGTTGACATTGTCACTGTGATTGGCGCAACTACTTTCACTTCAAATGGAATGGGTGCCTTATCAGGCGGCGTAACTTCAACCTCAAACGGCAAATGTGTGTTTGCAGGTGGTGTCGTTTCAAACTTGAATGGGAGATACGCAGTTACCTCGACGTCTCTGGATGGCTGAATCTGGACTATGATGGGATTAAGAGTGACTGTTAGCTTCTTTGGGTCATCACCTTCTATGATTAACCCGATCGACCCCTCTTGGTCCTAATTTTCTTCTATCTCTATCATATTGACACCCATATGTTCTGGAAGCGGATTGTTGCGAACATTGGGAGTAGCTTCTTTTTCATGAATGACCGTGTTATCGATCGTAGACTAGATCTTATCCTTCAATGAGCGACATTCATCAATTGTATGCCCATTCATGCCGGAATAGTATGCACAGGTCTTGTTTGGATTGACCCATTGGGATGGATTTTCAGGGGTTATAGCAGGGATATGAGTGACATAACCAGCAGCTTTTAATCTTTCATACAGTTGGTCAATAGGTTCAACAATGGCAGTGTATTGTTTAGGATGTCTGCGATCAGAGGTCTTGGGAAATTTTGGCGAGCAGGGGGTGATTGGAAGTGAGATGGCTGAGAGTTGTAGGTATGATAAACAGGAGTTGTTTGGGAGTATCTGGGTGAAGTAGGCTGATATGTAGACGGTGGAGATGGCTGATATGCTGATGGAGGTGCTGACTTTGTATACCAACGGGGATTTGGGTCCCTGTGCAACCATTACCGTTCCTGCATCTTTCTTCTTGGATATACCACAAGAATTCAAGGCTTTGTTGGTGTCCTGTAGGTCCTCAAAGTTAGTGACCATTCCACTCTTGATACCTTCTTCAATTCTCTCACCCAGCTTGATGATATCAGAGAATTTGTGGTTTTCAATCCCCATTAACCTCTCATAATACTGTGGGTCTTGTGCCCAGATGAAGAATTTGTTCATTTGCTCTTCCTCTAGGGCAAGCCTGACCTTGGCTGCTTCAGATCTCCAGCGAGCGGCATACTTGCGAAAAGTTTCGGTGGGCTTCTTTTTAAGGTTCTGGATATAGAACACGTCTGGTGCATTCTCCGTATTGAACCTGAATCGGTCCATGAAGTCTGATGCCATACTTACCCAATTGGACCACTTCTTAGGGTTTTGGATGATGTACCAAGATAAAGCATGTGAGGCTCCTTATGAACAATTTCATACGAATCTTCTCGGCTCTTCCTACACCAACCATCTTATCACAATAGGTCCTCAGATGGACCCTGGGATCACCTGTACCATCGAACATTTCAAACTTAGGAGGTTTGTAACCCTCCGGTAGTTCAATATCGGGCTGTATGGAGAGATCTTCGTAGTTCAACCCTTCGAGTCCCTTGCTTCCTTCAACGCCCTGAACTTTACTAGTCAGCTTCTTGAGTTCCTCGGCCAAATTCTTAATGAGCATATCCTTCTCACTGGATTCAGGTGTGTAAGCAATGTGTTGGGTGGAGTGAGGTAGAGTCTCCACGTATATGGGGTTGTTCTGATGACCTGGTGTTTGAGCATAGAGGTGGTCATTTGTGGAGTCTTGTGGTTCAGGGACAATTAACGGGGTATTTATTGGAGCGTGGAAAGTGTTGTGCTGGTGCTGTGGTGGGATAATTTGTTTTTTCGGTGGAGTTGTATGATGATGAGTGGTGGGAGCGTTCTGTTTGTTTGGGGTGTTCTGAGGAGGTATGGGATTTTGAATGACATTTGGGACACTGAGTGAGAAGGATAAATTTGCCAAGTTCCGGACATGCTCAAGCTCCCCTTGGAGTTTCAACAACCTTTTCTCGAGTTGTGACATAGCATCATTATGAACCTGAGTACTTTGTTTGTCAAGAGCTTCTGTTCGTTCCACTGGCGTTGTGTTTTCCTGTCTGATGTTGCCCAAATCTTCCATTTTGACTTTTCCTTTACCTTTAAGTGGACTAGGATGAGGAGGAGGAGGAGGAGGGCCACTGGATCTTGTATGATATGATGATGATGCCAGAATGCATGAACCAACCTTTGGGGAGGGTAATAATCAAAAGAGAAACAAAAACTAAAAATAAAAGGTAGCAAGTTAGTGAGGATCATGAGAAAATATTTCAGTATTTAAACACATAGTGCAGGAATAAAAGCGTGTCCTAATTTGGGAACCTCGTTGTGCCAGAGGTAGGACTAGCGACAAGTTGATTTTGGAGAAGTTAGATGCAGAAATGCCTCATTTCATTAATGTAAAATAGACGAGTCCAAAACGACACTAAAATAATGAGCAGGAAATAAAGTCACTAATGGCACTTGGCCTTATTACATTGGTAAAAACAATGAAAAGGAAACTTAGACTACTTAGTCCCCGAAGGACCTTCCCCGGGCTTGGTATTCTTGGTTCTGTCAATCAGGTTCCCCAGGTCGTGCATGACCAACAGCAGATATACCCTTTCTAGATGCCCTCCTTCGTTTCCCTCAGCATTCTGGCAGTCGGCGACCCTTTTTCTTGTCTTTGCTTCTAACTCCATCAGACCCTGCTCCAAATATTCCAACCTTTCACTAGACTTGATGGCCCTTTACTTCCACTCATCGATCAGTTCCATATTAGTTTTGTGTTGCTCCAGATACTCGGCTTCGGACTCACGAATCCTTTTGTGCAGATTATTGTATTTCACCTGAGCCTCAGCCGCTTCGTCTATGACCCTATTTCTGCTGATGCCTGGCTCAACTATCCCTGCTATGCTGTCTTCCAGCCATGATAGGTAAAAGCGTACATGCCCTGCGTGGTATCTGTCATGCTCGATGGTGTCCTTTTCTACAATAACCTTGAGATGACACAGATGCTGAGCTCACATTTGTACGGGATATCGTCGTCCTGAAAATCTGCCCTGTAATGACTCATTTTTTAGACTCGCGGTATAACTTGCTTTCTACCCGCCTGTCTCATGACCCTGATGGGAACATAGGGATATATGCCCCTTAAACAAATCAACACCAGGTGCGGAGCGTCCCTCGATATGATGATGAATTCACTGGTAGGGAACCATTCAAACATCCATTGAACCTGGTCCTCGGTCAAATTATCAAAAAACTACGCCCATTCTGTAGCATTTTTCGGTTGAGCGAACCTATCAGGGATGTTGGTCATCTTCTTATGGTGGTGGAAGGCTATATGATCATTCCATGCCCTTCGTGGAAATTCCTGACAATATTGGCCTCTCTGAGGATTCTCCAATAACCAAACCTGTAGTAGCAGATTGCAACCCTCAAAGTGTTTGGCCCCCTTCTGGCAGTGGTCCAAGGCTCGGTATATGTATGTTATGATCATAGGGACAATGGTATATGTTTGCACTTCTATCCCTTCCATTAAGGTTTTGGCTGTCATAGCCAGTCTAGTGTGAATCCGGTCTCCTTTGCTTAGAAACACCATCAGACCTAGGAAACGACGAACGCAAAAACCCTACGGTGAATGTGATCCAAGGAAGTAATAGAGAACTCGTCATGAAAGATACGATAGGATTTTCTATGGTCGTATCATTCGTAGAGATAATCAAAAGGTATGTAAGACTATGTCAGGCACTCTAAACCATCGTTCTTCTTCAAACCCATCATTTTCAGGAACCCCCTAGCGGCACGGTTCTCCGGCACCAACAAACCTGGACTGTCCCAAGGTAATCCCGCAAAGCCCCCTATCTCCTCCAAGAGGGAGGTCATTTCTATGTTGCCAAAATGGAACACAGACCTTTCTCTGTCCCAGAACATAGTGGCTGCTTCGATCAACATGTTGTTTGGTTGAATATCCAGTAAAGACGGCAAGTTCCCGAGGACCCTCTTCACATGGTCTTTGTCACTGGTGAGAGGTCTTCCCACCAATCCAGCAATAGTGGTGGTATTCTTTGGACCATGCCGAACCTGAGGACTTCATGCCTCATTTTCTGCAAAATAGATAAGGTTAGAACCTTACCCCCGCCAGACTCGACTATTTATACACTTATGATCAGCATGCATGCATTTAGTTCTCCAAATAAATGCACAGAATGTGACTACGTCCGTTGGGATTATGAAAAACCCGGTGGACTTTTGGATAAGGTTGTCTTAAAGGGTTATCGTGCGGACGACACGCTAACCCGGCTAGGTTTGACCATGATTCATGCACAATATAACAGAGTAAGGTTTCTATGGGGTTTTAGACTGGTATCCTCAAGCGGACAACTTGAGGGGGAAAGGCATGAAATCGTTGACTGCACCGCTGATCGAATAGTTTTAACGTAAATAAGCCTTTCCGAATTTAGGGGTGATATAAAATTGAAGGGCGCAAACACTCATCTAGCGTTACTATAGGATTTATATAGGCACGAGTAGAATATGATGTTGAGCATGATTTATGCAACAATAAATGAGCAATAAAATCATGTTGGCATGTATTTGCACGTTATGAAAGCGGTAAATACAACAGTTATAATTGAAAAAGCAGTTACAAAAAAAAACAAAAAGAAACATGTCAGTTTTGATTCTGAAAGGAATAAATACTAGAAAGAGATAAACAATTAATTACACATAAAGGGGGAAAGGGAAAGGTCGCAAGTATTAACAAAGTAAAGACAAGTTCACAAAGCAGTTTGAAATGGTAAAAGCCTAGATAAATTTGTTTAACCAAATAATTGGATTCTTTGACCAAAGATATTTTAAGAAGAACACGGGTTTCTGATAACCAAAGAATAAGATAATAATTGTAGGTAAACTCGTAAATGGAAAGTAGTAAGATGCACAAAAAGTAAGTGTATTGCAATAGTAGTTCGAATATTTTTTTCTCCCTCTTTTACAGGTTATATTTTTCTCCTTTATATAGGAAATTTCCTAATATAAGTTCCACCATTTTCAGTGATTGAGCATTAATGACTAATTATGACACTAACATAACATTACAATGAATCAACCGTAATTGTTGCGTGAATGTTGTGTAACGTATGGATCTCTAATTTGAAGATATTTGAATCTGCCCTTTATTCTGCCCAAATACCCTTTGACCGTGTCTCTTCATCTTTTCAATCAGGTTGAGACTTCCGTAGCTAACTAACCCATGGGTGTGATTTTCCATGCCTCTTTGCCTCATACCTCTTCATAGAGTACCGTCCAGTTGTCGTGTCTTTATTACTCCACGTAGACTACTGAGTCATCAAGATTTATTACATATGTGAAGCTCTTTTTTACCAATACAGATAGTTCCCCCACTTACCATATATTTATCAATTAATATTTGGTAAGTGGATACTCATTTATGGCGGGAATATTTTGACGCCGCTTCACTCGAATCATTGCATCTTTTCATGTACGTAAGCGTCGCTTGTCACTTCCATTTAATGCTTATTCCATGTGGCATTCCTGGGTTGGTTCTGCAATTGTTCAGCATCTTTTTGGGATTTCTTCCGGTTGCATCAGTCACGAAGTGACATCTTCAATTATGGCTTTCACATCATTGTTTTTTTTCCCCATTTTTTGACGATTGTCTTCGAGTATAAATACCCCTTTTTTCTTTTCTTTCATGAAAAACTTCTAACTTTCAAACTTTATCTGTAAAGAACTTTTTTCTTTGCCTTTGTAGATATGTCTTCTTCAAACCAATCTAAGAGAGTCATAAACATTGATGAGTTGACACCCTCTTCCGCTCCGACTCGGAGTCGGAGGGGTGGTCGACTGAGGAGTTTAGGCTCTACTCCTTCGAGAGGCTCTTTTTCTTCCCAGATTGTTTCCCCTCCTTCTTCTAGGTCTTTATTCTCTCCAAGAGCTAGGGTTTCCAGGTCTTTGTACAGGGGTAGAGAACATCACAAACCCCTATGCGAACCACGAGTTGATGAAATCATTCCTGCTGAGTTTACCTTCACTAGGGATAGGCAGGTCCTTGTAGATCAGTCGTTATCCCTTGATAGTGTTGATAGGTATCCCACTTTTATTACCGAAGGTTTGATTCCCCATGTTCGCAGGGAATGTTCTTGGGAGTCTGATTTTCCCATTGTTATTCCGAATAGCAATCAAAGAATAACGTCTTACAAGACGAGGCATTCTTTTGTTTACACTTACCCTTTTACTCTAGGATTTAGACCTCCTATTGATCCAGTCATCATCGAATTTTGTCGTTTCTTCAACATTTGCTTAGGACAAGTCGGTCCTCTTGTGTGGCGGGTTGTCGTGTGTCTTAGATGTTTAGATTCTTTAGCCTTGGTTCCTTTTACCTTCACTCACCTCATTCATCTTTACTCTCCTACCTTATTTTGTCAAGGGGTTTTCACTCTGGCTGCTAGGAGTAAAAGAGTATTGGTAACCCCTGATGACGATAAGGATAGAGGTTGGTACCTTTGGTACGTTACTGTGCCCACTGCTGGTTTAGATGGCGAGGAAAATCTTACCTTCCCTGAGAAGTGGAATCGCGCACGTGAGTACATTTTAGCTCACATTTGTTATTTTTCTTCTCTTTGCTTTATTCATTAACACCGTAGTTATTTTCTTCTTCTTTCAGCAATCATGGGTACTGTTGAGAATGTCTTCGGTATTCGTGATTGGGTAGAAAAGTTGTTGTCAGTTGCTCCATTGGAGGAAAGATCTTGGAAGTACTTCTCCGGGAAGTACATTTGGAAAGTGAAGACTCACGGTAAGTGAAACTTTTGTTTTTCGCTTCTTTTCCTTACTCGAGTTTCTTTTTCTTCGTTTGTTTAACCTTTTTTCTTTTGACAGGGTTTTCTGCTCGGGGGATGTCTGTTGCATCCATTCCGAAGATGTCTTTGGCTCAGGCCCAGGATATTATTATTGGTTCCTCTTCTTCTAAGAGGAAATTTGGTGGGTCTAGGACCTTAGTAGAAGAAGAAGAAGAAGAAGAAGAAGAAGAAGAAGAGGACACTTTGGTGCACAGGTCACGTAGAAGAAGAGTGGTCTCAGACGATGAGTCTACACCCGTGGCAGTGTCTTCCGTACTTGATGTCAGACCTTCTACCCCCGGGGATTCTTCTTCTTCTCTTGCACATGATTCTGTGGATCATCTATTCCACAAAGGTTTTGGCCCTGCTGCTAATGAGGCGCCTCTGGCTGTTTTGCTCCCTCCTTTAGAGAAATCTGTTCGTCCATTCCGATTATTTTCTCTACTCATTTGGCCATTTCTGCTCCCGTTGTTGCCTTGCCCGTGGCTTTCTCAGCTCCTCAAGTTTCAGTGCCTGAGACTTCTTTAGCTCCACAAATTTCATTGCCCGTGGCTCCTTCATCTCAGCTTGCTTCCGTGCCTCCTGTTAGAGAAGGAGGGTCTTCCAGCAGGGAGATGAGGCAAGTGCTAATTGAGGTTCCAGCTGATGGGAGCCTTTTTAAGAAATCTAGCCAACCCGAAGTGTGGCTGAAGCCTTTGATTGGCCCAACATAGAGGACCAAGCTAGATAGTCACAGTTCTCTTACCTGGGTTAATAAGGTTGTGCATTCCTCCTTGAAGGTAACGTTCATTCTTTTGTATCTCATTCTTATACATATAATTACCGTATCTAATTGATTTTCTTTTTGTAGATAAATCTCATAGGCACAGAACTCATGAAGAGGATTTCTAACACGGAGCAAGAGCTAAAGGAGTGGCATGCTGAAGCAGGGAATTGGAAGGGGCAATATGAAAGCCTGAGGCTCGACATGGAGGCCTTAGAACAAAAAAAGTGTACCTTGGAGCGGAAGATGAGAATCGTGGTTGTGGAGTTGGTAGTGGAGAAGGCTTCTTCTAACCAAGCGGACAAAGACAAGAGCATTCTTGAGTCTTCGTTTGCTGAGCAATTATCCCGTGCCTCGGAAGAAGTTAGGAGCTTGAAAGCCTTGCCGGAGCAGAAGGAGGAATACTCATGCGAGCTTGTCCAGTCACTCACCCAGACTCAGGAGGATCTTCGCGTTGCTTTAGACAAAATCCAATCTCTAGAGGAGTCAATTGTACCTTTGAGGGATGCCCGTGAAGCTGCTGAAGTTGAGAAGGATGGGTTAAGAGCTGAGCTTCAAATATGGGAGAGAGATTATGAAATTCTCGAAGAGGCGGCAGTTGTCGATGTTAGTTGGGCGTACATGAATTCTCGCCTTGATACATTGATGGAAATGAGTCGGGGAGATTTCGACCTTAACGCTGAAATTGTTAAAACCAAGGAAGCCATGGAAAAGGCTCAACAAGGTTTGAATCTTTCTCCACCTGAAGGTGAGACTCCTGATGTCCGAGCCTCTTCGTCCCAAGCTGCTCTTACTCCTTCTGCTGATGAAGAAGTCAATCCCCCTCCTCAAGAATATTAAGATGTTGATTCACCCCTTTTTTTTTCTTTGTCTCAATTGGTGGTTAACCCCATACCCATCGGGGGTAAATTTGGATCTCTTTAAAGTCTCCAAATGACAACTTAGGGGCACCTCAATGTATAAAAAAACTCTATACGGCTAAATATAAGTTAACACTTAGTTTTTACTTAGCCATTTAATATATTAATGCAAGTATGACTTTTATTTTCCATTTATTTTCGGTTCTACTCTTTAAGTCTTTTGCATGCTTTATTTTTCGAGGTTTTAGTTTTACCTCTGAGTTTTGCATATAGAATGATTTAGATTACTCGCACCTTTTAGTAATAGGCACGATATCATATAAAATGTGTGCCTTTTTGTAGTAGGCATAATTTATGAAAGAGGGCCCTTTCTGATCGACACTTAATGAAGAAGACGTCTCAACTTCATAAAGGTGTAATAATGCAATAGAGTGATAGGAATTTTTCACATGTTTAAGAATGTTTCTGAGGAAATTTTTTTGTTTGAACTTTCACAACTTTTACATGTGTTTGATTATCGTCTAAAACTCATGTTGCAACTGTTTTCTTTTAACAGATTTGATATACACTTGTATTTCGTAATTGTTTTTCATATGTAACAGTTTTTTCGAGTTAATACAAGAGAGCAACTATTTTTCGTTCGTAACAGTTTTTATTCAAGTTGGGGTTTTCACCCGTAACTATTTTTGTTGACAACAGTTTTCAATAAGAATGAGGAAAATGCTCTTACATCCGTAACTGTTTTATTTGATAACAGTTTTTTGAACAAGTACAAGGATTTTGATCTTTCATCCGTAACTGTTTTATTTGATAACAGTGTTCTGTATGAGTACAAAGATTTCGTAACTATTTTAAGTTACAACAGTTTTGAATGAGTATAATAATGATGATCTTTTATCCATAACTGTTTTTTGTTACAACAGTCTTTCTTTTGAATAAGTACAAAGATGCGCATTTCTTCCTCGTAGCTAACATTTTGCCTTTTAACCTGAACATGTTTGAAGGTTTTTTGGATTAGGCTTTGTGTTTGAGTCTTTGGCTCTTTCGACTTTTCTCGTATCACTTGACTTGTTGGATAGATGGATCTTTAGGCTCGAGCTTTGACTTTTTGATAGTCTTTCTTGCTTCGTCTTTGCCTTCCATACTGTATAGTCCTCCAAGTGTTTGAGCTTTGTGATGAGTGGTGATTTTACCACTCATTGTAGCCTCTTTTCATTAGATTTTGCATCACTCAATGATAACATGAGGTCGTTTATAGTGTGTATTGCTCGAATTTCAGGGAAATGATGTCATGAAGTGGTTGGTGTTGAATTAGAGTGCAGTTGAGCACAAAGTGGTGAAAAATGCACAAAACCTCCAGTGATACCGCACCTGTGGACTCTAGGCCGCTGGTGCGACCTCGCACCTGTGAAGAATGGAACGCACCTGCGAAGAAGAGCTAAATTGTATTTAACCCGCACCTGCGAAGTAGTTCATGCACTTGCGGAACCGCATGTGCGACGTTTCGTCTGTATCTGCGGATATTGCTAAAGATACCCAGACTCGCACCTGCGATGGTGAGTCCGCTTCTGCGGAGCCGCACCTGTGAGGAATCTTCCGCAGGTGCGGTCAACGGGCATCAGGACTGTACAGAATTGTAAAATCACATTTTCTTATTCCCAACTCACATATACTCAACCTAGCAGATCTTTTGGCATATCTTTTTCATTGTAAAATATATTTTTGAGTAGAGAAGAAGAGAGAAAACATTTGTGGAAGCTAGGGTTTGCACACACACTTGGGATTTGAAGATTTCAATCTTGTGGTTAAGGATTTATTACCCATTTATGTTTGTTTCTTCATTTCCTTGATTTGTATTGAATATTTAAGTGTGTAGTATTTGTTTCCAACACTTGAATCTTGTTTATGGAAATATTCATATTTAAAGTGTGGATTAAATACCTTGTTGTGCTTATGTATTGAATGATTTTTATATATTTATGAAGTGAGTTATTGTTACTTTAATTATTCTTGTTCTTTAATGTTTCCAAAGGGATTAGCTAACCCTAGGACTCGCCCATTAACTCCGAATTAATTTTGGAAAAGATAATTTGGGGTTGGGAAAGATTAATTAACAAGAACTTGAGGCTTTAACCATCATTTTATAGATTCTACCTAGGGATAGGATTGAACTACTTGTAGCCATATCCGGGGGTGCTTAATCTCTTAATTGGGTTAGGAATAATTCAATTAGGAAGTCTTATTAGTCTTTGGAAAAAGCTAATTTAGAATTATTATCCGTGGCTAATTAACATAAACTCGCTCATATTTGTAAAATCGTGAAATACATTGGATCGTTACTTGAATATAATACCCGATGCATTCATTCTTGTTTCCATTGATCATTTTACTTGCTTTCTAGGTTAGTTTATATTTTCGCCTTTAGTTATAACCATTTTAAAAACCAAAATCTCTTTGTTTGGCATTGTGCAATAAGTGATAATTCTCTTACATTCCTAATCTCCTCCATATTGTTCTCTGTGGATTCGACCCCAACCTTGTTGGATTATTATATTTGACAATCGATCGCTTACACTATTTTAAGGTGTAATTTGGGCGTATCAAATTTTGGCGCCGTTGCCGGGGAACAATTAGCGTAATTTAGGTTGTTTGAGAAGTAAGCATAAGTGCTTTGATTCAAACTTGTGAATATTTGTGTAATTATTTTTCTTGTTTATTTTCTTAATTTTTCATCAAAAAAATGGCATCATATAATANAGGACCACACTCGTGGAAAAATTATTTAAATTCTCCCGGGGATGGATTGTGCGCACAATCTCAAACCCATGAGTGGAGTATTTGTGATAGGTGTGGTTGCCAAAATGGTCATTGGTATGATTGTGTATATTTGTCTGTCCCTTCCCCAAGCCCTCACTATGATGATTCTACTTTTTGTGATGGAAATTTTAGGGGTGAAGAAGTGGAGGGAAGTGAGCATGGTAGAAATGGAGAGTTCAAGCTCATTTTGGCGTGCTTACTTGAAGAAGGGAACCATGAGCAAAATGCCTTGGAAGAACTTTTGGAGACTAGTCTCCAAAATGATTTGGCACTTGAAAGGTTGCACTCACAAATGGATGCTATGATTGAAGCTTCAAGGGTTCAAAAAGCCTTGGAGGTGAGTGATAGCCAAGAACCTTCCTTAGAGGTTGAAGTTGAAAATTCTTCCTTAGTACTTGAACAAAACCAAGAAGAACTCTCAAATGCTCAAAATGAGAGGATGATGCTCATGTTGGAGGCCATTCTTGAAAATGAGGAAAAGAATAACTTTGCACTCGAGGAATTGAAACATGATGTGACTCAAAATAATGATCACATCCCACTTTGGAAGATCAAATGCAAGCATTGATGGAGGCTCATTATGCCTCTCAAGTTGAGAGTGTGGATGGAATCCAAGAAGAGTCTAATTCCGAGGGTGAGAGTGAGCCTTACTTTGAGGAATCAAGCCTTGAACATCCGCCAACCGACTCCATGAGTGTTAGTGATGCCGAGAAAAATATGGAATTAGAGTCAACCGGGGTGATTGAAAATTTGGTTGAAATTGACTCTATTCCGGGGGAAAAGGAGGATGTCAAAATCCGGGGAAAATTGCAAGTTGGAGGTTTGAAGGCACATTCCAAGCATTTTTCAACATTGGAATTGTGTGGTGATATGGAAGTTGAACTACACATATCAATGAGGGATTGCGAGGAAGAAAAATTCATACCATACATCTTACAAGTTGAGGAAACAAGAAAGCAAAATGACATACCTCACATGAAAGCCAAGAAGTACAAAATGAAAAATTTGAGGATTGGCTCGATCATCTACTCACCACCCCCCACCGCCCGTGGTCAAAGCTTTATTCCAAGCTAGGTGCCCAGCTCATATCGTCAAAGTGGCGAGAAAAGTGATAAAGTTGACGTGCGTCGTGCCACGACGTTAAATGCGGCGCTTAGTGGGAGGCAACCCATCTTTTTTCAAAACTTTTTTGGTCATCTTTGGAATTTTCTTTTTTATAATAGCTTATTATATTTTTTCTAACCAATCTACCAAGTTTCAGAATTTTTGGAGTTGATTTGAGCAAGTTGGGGTGACCGGGTAGCCAAATACAGTGCAAAAAGGAGCAACTAAAATGCTGGGCAACACACTGACCAACTCTACGATGATGTATGTGCAAGATGCGATCGCAGAGTTACACATTTGAGCCGAAATGCGATCGCACAATTGACAGAAGTTGATTGCTGAATCCAGGTATTTCCGCACCTACGGTCATGAAATCCGCAGGTGCGGTATCGCATCAGCGGTCCACTAAGCGCAGGTGCGTCAATTCCGCAGGTGCGATTGGAATTTCGCACGTGCACAACCGCAGGTGCGGTAATTGTCCGCAGGTGCGAAAGTCGTGCAAGTGAAATCCCTAAATTTCACTTCATCATGTAATTTTTCATTCCAAACGTTTTTTCACCAGCACCCAAAATCCCCCATCGCTCAAAAATTTCCAACACAGTGCGCATCTCCTCCGTAATTCTCCATTGCATTCACAAGACCAGGTATTCTTAACTCCTCACTCCCTTCTTCCCCTCACTCCCTTTTTATTTTATTTTGTTTCCCTTCTGACTTAGGGTATTAGTAGGGAGAGGATTTGGTTGAGAGTAGATTATTTTGTGTTGGCCTCAGTGAACCAACATTTTGAGGGGAAAACTGAGTACCCAAATTTCATGAAAAAGAAACGATTCTAAATGGTCCAAAAGAAAATTTTGAGTGAGGTACCAAACATTCAGTGTTAACGAAGATAGAACTCAATTGGTACACTAATATGGAAGTATTGAGTACAGATTAGTGTTCAAAACCATGCCCCAAATAGAAAAGTGGTTAAAAAGTTCTGGGCAGGTGCACCTTGGGACGACAGTCCGCAGGTGCGAGAGAATTTCTGCAGGTGCGGCTTTGCTCCTGCGAGCCCTACACCACAGGTGCGAATTTCTCTGCAGATGCGTAACCGCACTGGCGATTGAAGTTCCGCAGGTGCGAAAACTGTGCAATTCTGCCAAAAATAGAATGTTTGCAAATTGGCCTTCCCGGACCCGTTCAATTTGGTTCTTTGGCCTAATTGCAATGTTTTAATATGCTTAACAAGAGTCCACTGCTTGACTAACTTCTTTTGATTTTTTGTAGGTACTTTGACTTAAAAATGGATCCGAACACACACCTAAATGCCCGTTTTGGCCATGAAATCGAAGAGGATGTTGAGGAACAATATGAAAATACCCGTTTCATGTCCACTGACTGCCATCGCGGATATTACGACAATCTCCACACCAAGAAGTTGGTGCTTGAGAAAGGGATTGCGGAGGAAAAATTGGCCGAGACGCTACCAGATTTCTATGGTCGGTTGGTGTCCTCTAGGTGGTCGTGCTTCATTCCCACTCCTTGCAAAGCAAATGAGACATGGGTTCGTGAGTTTTACGCAAATCTCAAGCGGACAAACTTCATCGATCCTCAACTCATAATCAGAGGGAAAATAGTGAGTTTCGGGGTGGAAGAAATCAATGCTGCCCTCGGAATTCCAAACCACCCAATTGATCTATTACTAAAGAGAGATCATTGCGACAATTCGGCATGGCTTTTGTCCAAGCTGTATCCTGAAAGTGTGAGAGCGCAGTGGGCCAACAAAAGAAAAGGCATGAAGTCAATCGACTTTATAGCTGAGGCAAAGATATGGATGTATATATTGTGTAGCAGGGTGTCCCCCAGTGGGAACGTCTCAGACGTGTCTTATACCAGAGCCTTAATCATTGCTTGCCTTCTTGACGACATTCCAGTGAATGCAGGCTAGTATATTCTGAGCGAGCTGTGAAAGTATTTGCTTGATGATGGAACGGGGTTAATGTTTCCGTCCTTGATCACCGAGTTATGTCGGCGGGCACAGGTTGAGGAGCGCCACATTGATTAGTGGGTGCCCGCTGACAAACCCTTCCGCCCGCTCAGAGTCAAGGGTGAGGGTGGCGCAGTAATAACCAAGAAGAGGAAGACCACCGCCACCACTGCCGGAGCTGGATCCTCCTCACAGCCTGTTGCAGCAGAGGGTCCTTTTGGGGAGATGAAATCCCAATTTGCTATCCTGCGGGACCTAGTTTCCAAGCTCCCCACTGGACCTTCCACTTCCCAGTCTCAGCCTCCACCTGAGTACTACTCCAGGGCTAAGATGCAGCAGTATTTTGATACTCAGGACAAGATGGAAGCATCTCTTTCACAGCTTTTGGACACCACCTACACCGGCCTAGCCAAGGAACATGTTGATCTGAAGGAGTCATTTGACAAGGAAAAGGAGAAAAATAAAAATAAAGGTAAGCTCCTGGTCAAAGTGTGGAGAGGAGTCAAGGCGATCTTCAGGTGGGGGCAGCCGAGCAAGAAGCTGCCAATTGCGGATGCTGATGACAGCGAGGATTACTTGTTCATGATTGATTGTGATGATGCCGATGCGGATGATGATGATGACGAGATTTCTCAGCAGCATTGACCAGCCTCTTCTTCTGCAGTCTACTAGTCTGATGCAGACCTCAGGGAGACCCTCAAACTATTGTTTTTTTTATTTTTCATAGTGTGCAATGGGGACACTGCAATATATTTAGTTGGGGATGGCTTTAGGAGCATATTGTATTTGTACTATGACGTTATGGATGTGACCTTGTCGGGCTTCTTTATTGTATGGTTATCATGTACCCTTGCCGGGCTTATTTTGTTATGTCATGTGCTCTTGCTGAGCTTGGTATGATTAGTTTATTTTTATTTTTCTTTCCTTACTTATTTTGTTTAGTATCTCTTAGTTTGTATTATGTTTCTTCTTTAGTATTAGTTGATTTTATTTTAGTATTATCTTTAATAGTTTTATTCTTTTAATTTTATCTCTATGGTAGTATTTCCTTAGGTTTTCTTTAGGCTACGGTTCTTTCCCAAGGAACATTTTTGAAGTGAACCGGGTGACTTTTCCCTATGATAGATGGTATGACAACTTTCTTAAGGGAATTAATCTTGTTTTGCTAGGATGAGACTTTTGGATTATTTGGTACTAAAGAAAATAGTCTCCTGTATGTGAAATGTGAATTAAGAGTACCCCTCCAAATTTTGGTTTTGAATTAAAACAAGTAAGTGGCATAGTGAAGAATAACTTGTGTGACAAATTTTTGGCTCTTTTAGTGACTCTTTGCCTACTAGTTTGCATGATATTGCTCTAGATGCTCCTATTAAGAAGGGAACTTGATCCGTCTGGACTAGTTCATGTGCCATGCGTGTTAGAGTTTGTGTAAATAATTCTTGTGTTTGCTTCATCATCTAGAACTTGCCCGGTTAGTCTTTCAATGCTAATAATAATTACGTTGATTGGAGAAATGACCTTAGGTATTCTTTGTATTATTTGAAAAATCTCTTTTACCTTTAAAGCTTACCATTGCATAAATATTATCACTAGTTACCCTATTTGAGCCTTTAACCTTTTCTTTGGTCACCTCATCACAAACCTTCCCATTTTGTAAAATAATTCCCTCTTTTGAACCCGTCCCTCCTTGAACATTGAGAATGAGGCTATAAGCCTAAGTTGGGGGTTTGGTATCAAGTTGGAAATCGGTAAGGTAGTATATTGAGTGTAGGAACCTATACCTCAAAGTATTCACATGCAATTACTCAAGCTCCAAAAAAAAAAAGAGAAAAAGAAAAGAAAAAGGAATATTTGAATATATATCAATATGGAGCCTTGAAGAAAATTAGAGAGGTACTTAAAATGGTTCGATGTTGGTAACTAGGAGCCAAGGAGGGCTATGTGGTTTGAAAAGAAACAAAGGGCAACAAGAAAGAAAAATGTGAGTAGTGTTCAAGGAGGGTGTAGTCACTTGTACCCAAATGCTTATCCAACCCTTCCCTAAGTCAACATTACAAGCTTACAAAGTCCTTATGGGATCTCCAACCGAATGTTCTTGAAAAGGCGATGAATTAAAATAAGGGCAAGCCTATGGCATGATATGTTGTAACACTTGAAATTCTTTGTGAGAGTGAGTGTCTTTCTGAATTTGTCCCTTGTGTTGTTCTTGTAAATATGGTGATTTTGGGACTTCCTTTCTTTTTAGGGCACATGAAGTAGGATGGATTGGTGAAATTAATATATCCGGAAATGAATGGGTTGAGCATATGTAGTAGAACAGTGTTTTTGAGTCACTCCTTGAGGCTTATTATTGTCACTTGATTTTTTTTTTAAACTCCCTTGCACTTCTTGTAGTTGTTTTTTTAATAGGGAGTTATTCGGGTAAGATGCATACTTGAGACTAATTATTAGTACCAACCAAATCCATAAGTATAATGCTTAGTTGGAGAATGTGATTTGTAAATGCTAGCAATGCAACTTGTACTTGAAATTGTAGAACCTCATTGAGTTATTGGTTTTGATTTGCTTGAGGACAAGCAAAAGCTTTAAGTTGGGGGTGTTGATGAGTGGTGAATATACCACTCGTTTTAGCCTCTTTTCGTTAGATTTTGCATCACTCAATGATAACATGAGGTCGTTTATAGTATGTATTGCTCGAATTTCAGGGAAATGATGACATGAACTGGTTGGTGTTGAATTGGAGTGGAGTTGAGCACAAAGTGCTGAAAAATTCACAAAATCTCCAGTAATACCGCACCTGCGGACTCTAGGCCGCTGGTGCGACCTCGCACCTGCGAAGAATGGAACGCACCTGCGAAGAAGAGCTAAATTGTATTAAAGCCACACCTGCGAAGTAGTTCACGCACCTGCGGAACCGCAGGTGCGATGTTTCATCCGCATCTGTGAAAATTGCTCAAGATACCCAGACTCACACCTGCGATGGTGAGTCCGCTTCTGCGGAGCCGCACCTGCGAGGAATCTTCCGCAGGTGCGGTCAACGGGCATCAAGACTGTACAGAATTGTAAAATCACATTTTCTTATTCCCAACTCACATATACTCGACCTAGCAAATCTTTTGGCATATCTTTGGCATTGTAAAATATATTTTTGATTAGAGAAGAAGAGAGAAAACATTTATGGAAGCTAGGGTTTGCACACACACTTGAGATTTGAAGATTTCAACCTTGTGGTTAAGGATTTCTTACCCATTTATGTTTGTTTCTTCATTTCCTTGATTTGTATTGAATATTTAAGTGTGTAGTATTTGTTTCCAACACTTGAATCTTGTTTATGGAAATATTCATATTTAAAGTGTGGATTAAATACTTTGTTGTGCTTATGTATTGAATATTTTTTATATATTTATGAAGTGAGTTATTGTTACTTTGNCTCTTAATTGGGTTAGGAATAATTCAATTAGGAAGTCTTATTAGTCTTTGGAAAAAGCTAATTTAGAATTATTATCCGTGGCTAATTAACATAAACTCGCTCATATTTGTAAAATCGTGAAATACATTGGATTGTTACTTGAGTGTAATACCCGATGCATTCATTCTTGTTTCCATTGATCATTTTACTTGCTTTCTAGGTTAGTTTATATTTTCGCCTTTAGTTATAAACATTTTAAAAACCAAAATCTCTTTGTCTGCATTGCGCAATAAGTGATAATTCGCTTACATTCCTAATCGCCTCCATATTGTTCTCTCTGGGATACGACCCCAACCTTGTTGGGTTATTATATTTGAAAATCGACCGCTTATACTATTTTAAGGTGTAATTTGAGCGTATCACTTTGAAGAATGAAATCTCGAGCACTTGACTATTTCTTCCTTGTAGTCCTTTTCCTAAAAAGGAAAAACATACGGGACTCGAAGGCATATAGTTTTTAGATAATGACTGCTTAACCCTTTAAACGTCCATCAGAAAGTGTAACCCTAGGCCGGGAATTTAGTTATTTCCTCGCGTCTTTGCAGGTCTAATATCATCATCTGGTGATGGGTTAGCTTTATGCCTATCATCTAAAAATGTTACTAAAATTTTAAATGTTCAAAACAAAATCGAACGTGTGATACCTGACCGGGGGTACTTCTTTTCCTTAAAAGTAGTACTTCTTCAAGTGAATGGCATTCCAACTTGTTGGTAGGATTCTGTAGTCCATAGCTTCCAACTCGTAGGCGCCCTTCCCAGCTATGCCTTGGATTTTGTAGGGTCCTTCCCAATTTAGATTTAGCTTTCCTGCGCCTGCTTCTTTTGTTGATTGAAAGAATTTTTTGAGGATGAAGTCCCCAATCTTGAAGTACCTGAGATGAGCTTTATGGTTGTAATAATGCTCTATGATTAGTTTTTGAGCTGTCATCCGTATCAGTGCTGCTTCTCTCCATGGTTCGAGCAGGTCCAGATTGGTCTTCAATTCGTGGTCGTTTTCTTCCTCTGTGGTTGTTGTAAGACTTAAGCTTGGTTCGCCAATCTCTACATGTATTAAGGCTTCTAAGCCACAGACAAGCGCGAATGGAGTTTCTCCCATGCCTGTTTTTGAAGTTGTTCTGTATGCCCATAGTACCGCTGGTAACTCATCAGGCCAGTTTCATTTGGCTCTATCTAGCCGCTTCTTTAGATTGTTGATGATAACTTTATTCGTTGACTCAGCCTGACCTTTGGCCACGGGATGGTATGGTGTTGAAGTGATCCATTTAATTTGCCAACTTTTGAAGAATTCTGTGATTTGCGAGCCTATGAATTGTGGGCCATTATCACACACAATCTCCTTTGGTATTCCAAAGCGGCATATTATGTTTCGCCATGAGAAACTTTNGCCATAAGAAACTTTTAACTTCCTTTTCTCACACCTGTTTGAACGCTTCTGCCTCTACCCATTTTGTAAAATAGTCGGTTAGCACGAGCAAAAACCGTACCTGTCCTTTAGCTGTGGGAAGAGGTCCCACTATGTCCATACCCCATTTCATGAAGGGCCATGGGGATATTATTGGATGCAATAATTCCGCTGGCCGATGCATGTTATTGGAAAACCTTTGGCACCTGTCGCATTTGGATACGAAGTCCTCGGCCTCTTCTTCCATCTTAGGCCAATAATATCCAGCTCTGATTAAGGTTTTTACTAAGGATCTCGCCCTTGAGTGATTTCCACAGTGTCTTTCATGGACTTCTTTCATCACAAACTATGTTTGGTTAGGTCCGAGGAATTTTGCTAGGGGCCCTCCAAACATCTTGCGATATAATGAGTTGCGAATGAGGCAGTATCGTGTAGCTTTGCGGCAAAGTGCTTGAGTTGTTTTCCTGTCTTCAGGTACGGTGCCATTCTGTAAAAAAATTAGGATTTCGTTTCTCCAATCCTAGGTTAAATTGTTGAAAGTTACCTCATTTCTATCCTGGTCGATCTTTGAATGGATGAACGACAATTGCATTGTCCTTGTTTGTTACTTCTGTGACTGCTGTGAGGTTAGCTAATGCATCTGCTTCTGCATTTTCCTCTCTAGGTATTTGTACTACCTTCCATGTTTTGAATTATCTCACGAGCTCTCGTGCCTTTTCCAGATATTGTAGCACCCGAGTCTCTCGAGCGATGTAAGTCCCCTGTATCTGATTTACTACAGTTGGGAATCGCTTTTGATCACGATATGCTCGATTGAAAGCTCTCGTGCAAGTTCTAATCCTGCAATAACAGCTTCATACTCTGCTTCATTGTTAGTTATAGGATAACATTTGATAGCTTGTCGTGTCTTTTCACCCGTGGGTGATATTAAGACTACGTCTAAGCCGGCGGCACCTTTTATATTGGAAGAACCATCGGTAAATAGGGTCCATAGACCCGGATTAACATCGTTGAAGAGTTGTAACTCTTTTTCCACTTCAGGGACAATGCTATTACTAAAATCAGCGACAAAATCAGCTAAGATTTGAGACTTGATTGCAGTCCTAGGCCGATATATTATTTCATGCTCACTTAATTCTATGGCCCACTTGGCTAATCTTCCTGATAGTTCTTGTTTATGCAGTATGTTTCTTAATGGATACGAGGTCACAACTGTGATTGGATGACATTGAAAGTATGGCCTTAATTTTCTAGATGCCATGATTAGAGCTAAGGCTAACTTTTCTAGATGTGGATACCTAGTTTCAGCATCTAGTAATGTCTTGCTTACATAATAAATAGGAGATTGTTTACCTTTATTCTCCCTTACCAATACTGCACTTACAACAATTTTCGAGACAGCAAGGTAGACGTATAGCCGCTCCCCCTCCTTCGGCTTTGACAGTAACGGAGGTTTTGATAAATAAGCCTTTAGGTCTTTGAGAACCTGCTGACATTCTTCAGTCCATTCGAACCGGTTTTACTTTTTGAGAACTGCAAAGAATTTAAAACTTTTCTCGGAAGATTTGGAAACAAATCTTCCTAAGGCTGCAATTTTTCCCATTAGTCTTTGAACTTCTTTTTTGTTTATAAGTACATCAGGTATTTCTTATATAGATTTAATTTAATCAGGATTTACCTCTATTCCCCTGTTTGATACAAGGAAACCCAAGAATTTACTTGATTCTACGCCAAAGATTCATTTTTCTGCATTCAGCTTCATATTATACCTGCGTAAAATGTCAAAGGTAATAGATAGGTGCTGGAAATGGTTTTCCGCCCGTGTTGATTTTCCCAGCATGTCATCAATGTAAACTTCCATTGTTTTTCCCAGATGTTCCTGGAACATCTTGGTCACTAGCCTTTGATATGTGGCTCCAGCGTTTTTTAAGCCAAAAGGCATGACTTTATAACAATAAGTCCCCCTGCTTCTAAGGAGGTTTTTTCCTCATCTGAGGGATCCATTTTAATCTGATTATAACTAGAATACGCATCAAGAAAGCTTAACAATTTATGACCTGTGGTGGCATCAATCATTTGATCTATATGTAGTAATGGGAATGAATCTCTTGGGCATGCTTTATTTAAGTCAGTATAATCTACGGATACTCTCCATTTTCCATTCTTTTTAGGTACTACCACAGTGTTAGCTAGCCAGTTAGGGTACGTTACTTCTCGTATTGAACCAATCTTTAAGAGTTTTTGTACCTCTTTGTCAATCAATTGGTTATTGAATGGTCCTTGCTTTCTTTTCTTATGCTTAACAGGTACGAAGGATGGATCTTCATTTAGTTTATAAGTCAGCACCTCTAATGGGATACCTGTCATATCTGAGTGGGACCACGCAAAGCAATTTGCGTTAGCCTTCAACTAATCAATTAACTTACCTCTTCGACCGGGACTCAGCCTCGTGCCTATATACACTTTTTGTTTAGGTTTTTGTTCAGACAATGGAACAACTTCGAGCTCTTCCGTAGTTGTTTTGATGTGCTCGTCTTCCTCCGGTTCATGAATGACGTCCGGTCTGGAATATACATCTGTGTGGTCCAATGCCTCTTTCGTGGTGACTTGATTCACTTTCTCGTAAGTATTTTCTTTCGTACCTGTTTTAGGAGTAATACCATTTGGGTAGTAATTTCTTCCATGCCTGTTTGGGCGGTGTCACCTGCTTGGGAGATTTCCTTATCCTTTGATTCTTTCACCTCTACTTTTTTGTTGTAGTGTACTACGAAATTTATATTTCTCGCGGTTTTCTGATCGCCTCTAATTTGTTGAATCCCCCATTCAGAGGGGAATTTAATTACCTGATGCAAAGTGGAGGGTATTGCTTTCATGTCGTGGATCCACGTCCTTCCCACGATTACGTTATAAGCCATGTCAGTATCGATGACTTGGAACCTGGTACTTTTGATCACTCCCTCAGCATAAGTGCTAAGTTCAATTTCTCCTTTTGTTATAACCGTAGAGTTATCAAACCCTGATATGGCTCGTGCCCTTGGGATTACTTGATTCCCCAATAGCATTTCTTCCACGACTCTTAGCAAAATGATATTGACTGAACTACCTGGATCAATCAACATTCTTTTTACGTTAGTGTCATGAATAAGTAAAGATATTACCAGAGCATCGTTGTGAGGAAGTATTAATCCGCTGATATCTGCATCATCGAAGGTTATATCGTCTGCTTCTAGATTTTCATGAACTCGCTTTCTGTGTGTAATTGTGAACTTCGCGGTCATTTTGCAGACCACTCCGTTTACTTCTTCATCTCCATGTATCACATTGACGGTTCGTTTTGGAGATGGAGGTTTTGGGGCCTCCTGCCTGTTCTTCATGTATGCTTGTTTACCTTTTCACTAAACAATTCTATCAAATAGCCCTGTTTCAATAATTGTTCTACCTCACCTTGCAAAAATCTGCAATCTGCAGTTCTGTGTCCATGATCATTATGGAATTCACACCAGAGATCTGGGTTCCTCTTGTTCGAGTTCGACCTCATCTCTTTGGGCCATCGAACCTTATCACCCATATTTCTTAAAACTGAAATTAGTTCGGAGGTACTTACATTAAAGGTGTGATCCCCAATTCATGCATTACCTCTAGGTAATTGATCTTGATCCCTTCCGGATCTATATGAGGACGAGCCCGCATCTCTGCTTGGTGGTCAATAATCTGAACTGGTGTTTTCGAACCTGGGACGAGTTTCACGTCCCGATGGTCCCAAGTAAGGATCGTACCTGTTTTTACCTAATCTCCTATCTGATTCTGAACGTTTGGACCTGGTATAATCTTCCTCTTTCGGACGAGCAATGGTATCTTCTTCTATTCGAAGTTTAGTATTGTACCTGTTATAAACATCATTCCACGTTGTAGCTGGGAATTCTCTCAAGCATTCCTTGAGTCTCCTCGTGGCTTCTGAGCTTTTGTCATTTAGATTACTTGCGAATGACATGGCTGCCCAATTATTAGGCACCCTTAGTAGTTGCATTATTTCTCGTTGAAACCTGTCTACAAATTCACGAAGTAATTCCGTGTCTCCTTGTTTTATTTTAAAGATGTCCCCCATCCTTTTCTCGACTTTTTGCGCACCGGAGTGTGCCTTTATGAAAGAATCTGCAAGCTCAGCAAAAGAATCAATAAAGTTTTCAGGGAGAAGAGAATACCAGGTTAGCGCCCCTTTGGTAGTGTTTCTCCAAACCTTTTAACTAGGGCCGACTCAATTTTTTGTTTTGTTAAGTCGTTGGCCTTCACTCCGGTGGTAAAAGCAGTCACATGGTCACGTGGGTCGGTTGTCCTGTCATACTTAGGTACGTCAGGCATTTTAAACTTCTTTGGAATGGGTATGGGTGTTGCGCTTGTTCGATTCGATCATTTTGTTCCTTCACCTGTTTCTGCAAATTTAATAATGAAGTCTGTAATTCAGAGTTATTAGACATACCTGGTCTCGCTTCGAGAGATTCATTAGTAGTATCTCCCCTTCCTGAGTTTGCCAACCCAGATTGAGGATTTTCCATGGTGATGGTATTATTGGGAGGTGGTGTCAGTGGTGCAGGTAACTTTGCTGGTAATCCCCTCGCAAATTCTTGCAAAGCTTGGCTTACATACTCTGCAATCATTTTCTTTGCCCGATTNCGACATAGTTCAGAGGATATCGCTTGAAAAGCAAACAAAGATTATCATATTCCCAGTAACGGAACCAATTTGTTTAACCAAAGAATTGGACTTTGCCCAAATCTATTTTAAGAAGAACATGGGTTTCTGATAATCAAAGAATAAGATAATAATTGTAGGTGAACTCGTAAATGGAAAGCAGTAAGATCCACAAAAAGTAAGTGTATTGCAATAGTAGTTCGAATATTTTTTTCTCCCTCCTTTACAGGTCATATTTTTCTCCTTTATATAGGGAATTTCCTAATATAACATCCACCCTTTTCAGTGATTAAGCATTAATAACTAATTATGACACTAATGTAACGTTACAATGAATCAACCATAACTGTTGTGTGAATTTTGTGTAACGTATGGATCTCTAATTTGAAGATCTCTGAATCTGCCCTTTATTCTGCCCAAATACACTTTGAACGAGTCTCTTCATCTTTTCAATCAGGTTGAGACTTCCGTAGCTAATTAATCCATGGGTGTGATTTGTCGTGCCTCTTTGCCGAATACCTCTTCATAGAGTCCCCTCCAACTGTCGCGTCTTCATTGCCCCACGTAGACTACTGAGTCATCAAGATTTATTACATGTGTGAAGCTCTTTTTTTCCAATACAAAATCCCCAGCAGAGTTGCCATGCTGTCGCGCCACCTCTTTCCTCCCCTTTCAGATCGGTCATGGTATTTGACATTATTGGGACAACTCGTTTCCTTTTGGGAAAGGGATAAGGAATTGAAGAGTTGCCACCGAACGATTTTAAGGTGCGTTAGGGAACCTATTAAGGGTCACAATAACACTAATTGAATAACCAGAGATTGGGTAAGGTCTTGAAATTACTCTAAGGGGAAGGTGCTAGGCACCCCTCAAAGTCCACAACTGTGGTTCCCGGCCAAACAAGCTTTGTGAATAAGTAGCAAATAGGCACTCAAAGCATACATATCAAAACAAGTAATGGTTTTGAAAAGATTCGCACTCTAAGCACACATATGTAATAAAGTTTTGAAAGATTTATGGTCTAAGAACACATGTGTAAGGGAGAGGGGGTCCTAGGTTGTTTATCCTATAGGATCACATCAGTACAATGCTCGGTAATCACTCCTCAGAAGAGGGGCTACACGTTGCATTAGCGCACCGGATATCATATCCACATATACCTTTTCCCACCCCTTAGTGGTTATTAAAGCGAGTGTTGTTTAACGATCTCTATGTGTGGTGTTACCCGTCCCTACTTAATGGCCCTGGAGGACTTTAGGACCTCTATCTATAGGAAGTTCTAGACAGACCCCTAAGGTTGAAAGGAGAAAATACTAAGCGACAGGCAAGAACAGATAGGACTTGAACAGATAAAATAGAAAGAAACAATTAAGAGGCTCAAGTTTACCTCCACAAATATTGCATGTAAACAGCACGTCTCAAACACAAACAAGGGCAATATTATTAAGCAGGATCCTAAAATATGATGTCTAGGTGAGTATCAGAATACAAGAGATATGCAAATTTATTTTATAAACCCAGAAGCAGGGTCCCTAATCAGTCTGCCTACTGATTTTAAACTTGTTAACCATTAGGCAGTAAACACAAAAGCGACAGTCTTCCAGTTTTGTAGAAGTTAGTTACCTAAGGCTTGCCTAGGTGTGGGGGAATGCACCATAATTACCAGAATTATTTAAAACAGTTTAAAGGTTGTTTTACCTAAAGCTGTCGTTCCAGGTAATATGATTATGCAGAGATTATTACTAATTTAAGAGAAAGACAATTAGATGTGACACTGTTTTATATCCCTTTTCATGCATCAGTAGCTTAGCTATGTGTGACTTAGTGAGGTCCTAAAACATGGTATC